>JAENRU010000476.1:0-250000 GCA_016647705.1 Eucommia ulmoides
TGGGGATAATAAATGGCCCTGACACTGATAGCCACTTTAGATGGCACAGTTGTACAGGTTACAGTACCGTCGTAACTCTCGATCGTGAGGTAAACGATCCTATGACTGGTAAGGAAGTATGTTATTTTATTGTATACACGTGAGTTGATTAGGCGATTTAAAACCAGTTCTATGTTGAAGATATTTTGTTGAGATTTTGATATTAACAGTATGTCGATTATATTTTGTTGAGATCTGGATACGGCCTAGTGTGGCGACATTTTATTGGAAAGTGGATATTGGATAAAAATACTTGATCCATAAAATGCTTTTATATTACGAAGACAATACACCGATAAAAATAACTCAGATAGATATTGATCCACTACTATCGTTTATGGCGCCAAGATGTGGGGTCATTGAGAGACTATTGGGAGTTAATGCGGAAAAGATAATTTGAACTATTCTTGAGTTTGATGGGTGATTTTTTAGGGTTTTATATAATATTTTTATATACATGTTACATTGACTATTGACTCTTTGTGACGTATCGGATTTTCGTAGTTGTGACGTATTTATATATTTCGATACATATTTATACGTGGTTATATGTTCGAGGCGTCTTTATGTGGATTGAGACGTATTTATATGGCTGACACGTATTTGAATGTTTTGAGACGTATTTACGTGGTTGCGACATATTTACATACTTCCAAATAGCTATATGATTCTGGATATATTTATGTGGTTCGGTGATATTTATGTGAGTGAGAAATATTTATGTCGATTTTGACGTATTGCGAAAAATTTATTATTTGAAGTTAGATTGTGCTAATATTTATAAAACGTTTACGAGATTATTGAAATTTTGATGTGGATATTGGGATTGATGATTTTTGGTCTTACGGGTCAGTCCACGTGGAGTTTGGATTATCTGTTGCTTATGATGTTGGTTGCGAATATGTTGGTTTAAATGTTAAATGGAATGGATAAATGCTGGTCATGGGATATGGCAGTGAACTTCAAAAGTCATGCCAAGCGAGAAAATTATTGAGGTCATAGACCTATTGAAAATGAGATAGACCCAATCCAGTGAAACTACCGTAATATTTTAAGAATATATTGTATTTATAGTTATTTTTATCAGAGTAGCGCAGCGGAAACATTTAGGAATATAAGATTCTTTGATAGTTGGTTGTCTGTGTTAGGTGTTACCGATTAAAATGCACCTTGTTTGTCGGTTATTGGGTACAATGTGGGTCAAACAAGAAAAAAAAAGAAGAAGATGAAATGAAAATGAAAACGTGGCATCAAGGGAATAAAATCCAAACCACTTATTTCATGCATATATATATATATATATATATATATATATTCATAGATACATTCAGGAAAAAAAAAAAAAACAGAAAGAAAAAAAAATAGAAAAGAAAGAGAAGTAGGTTGGCGACAATAAGGAGAAAGAGAGCTTTGGCTGGTGGGGCGGTTCATCGACGGTGAGGTGAAGGCAGTCGGCGTAGTGGTGTGGCGTTGTCGTTCGTCGGCGATGTGCAGATGGTGTGGGGTGCTCGGTCGGCGGTGTGTGTTCCGGCGTAGGTGTGAACATTGAGTATGTGTGTGTGTTTCGTTCGTGTGTGTGTTTTGTTCATCGTGAGGGGTGTGTGTGCTCTGATTATTGAGGAGGGGTGACGAGTGAGATCATCGGAGCTGGTGAAGAGAAAGAGAGTGTGTCGTTCGGCAGAACCAGTAACGCGAAACAGAAACAGAACCATCGTCGTGGCGGTGAAGATCTAGTGGGCTGAAGAGAAAAAAAAAGGCGTTTGCCACGGCGGTGAAGTGTAGGCGCAGAAAACAGAAAAAAAAAAAAAGGAAAAAAAAAAAAAAAACAAAAGAAGAAAATCAAATAAAAACAAAAATCCAAAATCCAATCTCTGGGCAGGCGGAAGATTCGGAATACGTAGAATTTCGAACTCTTTTAATATATGTATTTAATTTTCTCATTGTGTGATAGTTTAGACGATGTGAAAATTATGTGAAAAACATGCCAATGTATTTTTTACGTCACACTAATCTATAAACTATGATTTTCAAAATGAGATATTAATATTTTTAATAGTGTTCTAGATTAGAATGCATGTGAATGTTATATATAACATTAGTTATAATGTTAATGTCATATATAACTTCATTACAATCTGTGTGTCCTGTGAATGCTAAATATAACATCCAATAGAATAGAAAATAACATCAATTCATATTGATAATAACACAAATTATAACGTGTTGAATGCAATATGACTTACTAATAAATATAATTTAGATATTGAATGTAACACTCAATTATCTTTTGATAATGTATAAGACCATGCTAAATGTAACACGAATGTTAAAACTGAAAATTCTGAAAATGTCATGTTGAATGTAATAGGACTGTATAAATCTGAAATTAGTGAAAAACAAAATAGTGAATGTTATTATTTTGAAGATTTTATTGGAATATATAATTAGATCGGAAAAAAAAAATGTGTAAAATAATAAAAAAAAAAATTTTGTTTTAATAAAATGAAATCGTTTCATAAGAAAATTGCAATTTAAAAAAGGCAATCTCCAATACGGCGAATCTTACAAGGGCAAATTAATCTTGCAAATTTTATTTTATTTTATTATTATTATTTTTTATTTTTTATTTTTTTTGGCTAGTTGTTTCGGAAAATCTGTATAGCGAGATTATTTGGTTAAATTTTAAACAGTTGGAATCAATTGATACTAACATATTTTATTTACGTTCACTCGGTAATTTTTTCTTAATATTATATCAAATAGAAAAATTAATTTTAATTTTAATTGAATCACTATATTAATTAGTTTTTTTATATTTTAATTTGATAAAAAAATTCGGAATATTTTAAAAATATATATTTGAAGATTGACCTTGGCTTGACTAGATCATTTTTCAATGCAATCCACAAGAAAATAGTCATTTTGTTCACACGAACAAGATTTCTAAAATTATGTACCAGGTTTAGTCAAGAATCATATACCAAAATCAACATGCATACAATACATTTTATGGGTATTTGTGATCTACTTGTCCTATTTTTTCTTTTCTATTAAGAATTTTCTTATCTCATTTACTAAATATCAATAAATCTTTTATAAACACCATGTAATTCTCCAATAGATAAAAAAAAAAAAAAAAAAAAAAAAAATATTGAAATTTTTATTATGACGACAACTTTATTCTTATCAATTTAAAAAATAATTAAAAATTAAAATACATAAATATCCCTTTAATTATTATTTTTATATATATTTTACTTCATTACTTTTTTACACTAACCTATTTAAAAAAATAAATATTTTTAAACCCCTTCTTCTTTTTAACAAAATAATAATAAAAAATATTGTTCAGTCCTTGCCGGTCATGTTGAGTTAGTTGTGGTGGTGGTGTATGCGAGTTGTTTTCCGCTGGAGCGAAGGCAATTATGGGTTGATTTACTTGATTTCATGTCAACCAATACCCTTACTCTAATTTGGGGATGTGATTTCAAAATTGTTCGTGATGACTCTGAAATATTGGGGCGCCTTTCGCTCTTTTGGCGTAGCAAGCAAGACTTTAAGATTGCGCCCAAGCGGCCGGTTTGGTGAAGCCTCCTTTCTGTTTTGTTGATGTTTTTTGATGGATGGATACTTAGTTCTATTATGCTAATGAATTACGGTTTGATAGATGTATTTTGAGCTGTAGGAAATTATAGATGGATGTTTTGTAAAGGTGTATTGAATATGTTTTTGTTCTGCTTTGCTGATTTTGATTTTTTTTTTGTGTCATGTTCTGTTCGGTAAAGGTGTCTTTTTTTTTGTTCGGTACCAGTCCAAGTACAATGCTTTGGTTCGGTAAGGATGGATTGTCCACTGTTTTGTTTGTCTAATTTTTTTTTTTTTTTGGTTTGGTACAATTTTTTATTTGTCTAGTTTTTTTTTTTTTTTTTTATCTTCATTAAAATCTTAAGGATGTTTAGTTTGGTACAATGTTCAATAGTGATGTTAGGTTTGTTTGTCCAGTTTTTGACGATCAATACAATATTTGGTTTGTTTGTCTAGGTACAATATTTGATCAATAAAATATTTGGTTTATTTCTCTAGGTATAATATTTGATCAATTTCATATTTGGTTTGTTTGGTGATGAATAAATACCTTATTTGGTAATGAATTTGGTTTAATGTCCCGTTCGTTTAAGTTCATTATTTTATTTTATTTTTTAGTTCTAAAATGAATTTGGCGTTTTGTTTTTGATGTATGAGATGAATTTGGTGATCAGTTTTTGTTTTAGTTCAAAATAAAGTGTTTGAGTTAGCTTAATTAAGAAACAAAATACGAAATACACCATTAATTAAACAAAATCTAATAAAACATTCAAAATGCGATTTATTTCCAAATGACTACAAATACCACCCATGAAACAACTAATGCTATCAATCATTTCGTTTCTTTGTTCTTCCTTCAATTATTCTCCTCTTCTAAAACATTCATTTTTCTTGATAATCTTGGTGTTATTGTCGATGACCTTGGACACATAGGAGGATCAACCAGTAAGAAATAACGACAACCTCTAGCCTAGAAATCAAATTGGATTTTTTTTTTTAAATATTTGATGAAAATGGTATGGACAAAAAAGAAAAAAAAATACCTAATTGTAATTTCTACAAGAATAAAACGTCCTTTAAGAATTATGTGCAGTCCAGGATGTTACCATTTTTGCTTTCCTCCCACAATTACAATTTTTTTTATTCTCCTTGATTTTTGTTAGACAAATAAAAAAGAAGAGTAAGAAAGAGTGTTTATAGGGTGAAAATGGAGAATGAATAATAAATATAGAGTGGGAAGAGTATTTATAGGCTGTCAATGAAGGAATTAATAAGAAACATCAATAGAAATGAGAGGAAAATTAGTTGGGATCGAAAATGATTGTTAATCAAACATTGACTGTTAACTTTAACTTAATAGAATCTTACAAAGGGGCCAATTTAGAATAAAAATAAAAATGACATAATGTGTCTATTTTCAAATACAAAGGGCCAATTGGGCACCGACTGCATTTGTCCGGGACCAAAAAGAACATTATCCAAATATGTTCTGGAGAAAAAGGAATATAATTTCCGCAAATGACTTAAAGAATCACTTGATACTGTTGTTCAACACGAAGACAGAGAGAGATCCAATGTAGTTTGAGGTTTCGATCAATAGAACAAATGATCTTCCTAACAGGTGAACTTGCTGCACAGATTTCCTGCCCACAACGATTTTGGTTTGATTTTTTGGTGTGCAATTTGCTAGAAGCCAGATATTCATCGATGTTGGCTTTTGCTCATAATTTAACAAGACTTATGATCGGACAAGAGCTGATTGATTTAGATCGTTGGTGAGCAGTTGTCGGCTCTCCTACGAGGCTAATGTTGAGGCATCGTTGGAATCCTAGAGGAGTTTGGAGGGGACAAATTTGAATCTTTCTGGTTCTATCAAACCTGTTGCTTCCTCTCTGTCGGATGTGGCGGAGTTGTCACCCTAGAGTTTGACGGTGGCCTACACCAACTCCTCTTGTGCCAAGCCTTCGCTGATTGTTCCTTCGTCAGTGCCGTCGCCAGAGAAAACTCTACGGGTTGTGTCAAAACGATTGTCGTTCCTGGAGTATGAGAAAATTGGAGTGTATTGATGGGATTTTCAAGACATTTTGCTCGTTCCCACAGAAGGTGTCAACTGATACTGCTCGATTTCATCAACAATCACAGCCTCCAAAACCTAATTAACACTTGCAATACTAAGGATAAGTACTTGGAATACCGGTCTGGTATCAGCTGAATATCCTTCGGTGTAAGAATAAGTTAATCAAGTATTGAGTGAAATCATAATCATGGAACGAATTGACTATAAACGTAACCTGTAGATAACTCTATTTATAGAGTATAAAAATTAACTCACCTCCTACTATTTCGAAAAAATAATATCTCCCGGATTTGGGGAAAGAATATCTCCGCGATTTAAGGAGAATAATATCTCTTGGATTTAGACAAAATAATATCTCCTGAATTTGAGAGTATAATATCTTGAGAATAATTCAAATTAAATCTGGTTGACCAGTTATTATGGACCATAGTTTCTTGGTCCAAATTATTAATTACTTATTCATCACACTTACATAATATGGGTTCCCCATTTAAGCCCATTTTGGCATTCACCATGAGTCCTTAACGTGATTAATTACTTATTCATCACACTTACATAATATGGGTTCCCATTTAAGCCCATTTTGGCATTCACCATGAGTCCTTAATGTGGGGATTTATCTAGTAAATTTTACCCGCATCCACATCCATTACCTTTGCAACAGGAAGTTTTTTTATTTTTTTTAACATCCTCTTTCCCCCTTATTTTCTATTTTTTGTTTTTGTGTTGTACTTTTTATTTTTGTTTTTAGTTTTATTTTTTTTATTTACTTGTATATGATGTTTATAGGGAAAAAAAAAAAAAAATCAAGAGTAAAAAATTAGAAAACAAAAAATAGAAAATAAAAACAAAAGAAAAAAGAAAAAATTTTAATTTAAAAACAAAAAACAAACTTGTTTTTTTTAAATAGCTTTCCTCTTTTTTTTTTTTTTTTTTTTATATAGTTTTTAACTTTCGATTTTCTTTTTTATTTTCTGTAAATATCATTAAAAAATAAAGATGAAAAAAAAAATGAAACAAAAAAAAAACGTGGAGAATAAAAAGAAAAAAAAATAGAAAAAAAAAAGAGCGAGTAGAGAATAAAAAGAAAAAAAAAAAAGAAAGAAAAAAAAATTATTAGATGGTTAGTATATTTTTAAAATTTCAAATTACTAGTCCCGAAAAATAAAATATTATTAAAATAAGAGGAGAATCTTAATCTTATTAACAAGAAATGAAGACCAACATGAGTTGGTCCAAACGGAAAGGGCTTGGGTTCCACCTCCAGAGATTGGACTTCAGGGGGTTGTGTATGAAAAGTTTTTTGTTGGAAGAGGTATTCCGTTTCTAGCACCCAACAGCACCTTGAGAAATTAGTCTCTTCCGACCGTGGGACGAGGATACTCTGAAAAATCGGAAAAATAAATAAATAAATAAATAAATAAATGAAGGGTTAAATTAGTATCTCCATATATATATATTCACTAGATCTAGTCAGAGAGAATTGGCTGAATTGATTTTTATGTACTAGGTTTAGTCAAAAATCAAGAATCATCCTTTACATTATTGGAGGTGATTAGACCCAACAAAGCAAATAATTTGGCCTCTTCTTCATGTCCCAAAATCCAACACCTACTTCCTTAAAAAATACACGCACAAAAAAATTATTTCATATTTTTATTTTTACTTTTATTCTTATTTTTTACTTTTATTTATTTATTTATTTTTCATTTTTTATTTTTAAATTTTTTTGGTCCAGTATTTGTAGGGAAAAACAAAAGTAAAAATCTAGAAAAAAAATGCAAAAAAAAAAAATCAAAAAACAGGATTTGAAAAATAAAGAAATGAATTATAAAACAAAATATAGTTTCTAATCTTTGTTTTTAAAATTAAAGTTTTTTTATTTATTTTTTAATTTTTTTGGATAAACACCATGTAGAAATAAAAATAAGGAACAACGCAAAAATAAATAAAAAAATAGAAAATAGAAAACAAGATAAACAATAGAGAATGAGAAATTGAAAAAAAAAATTAGAAAACAAAAGCATAAGACAAAATATGTTGTAAGAGTACTTTTGTTAACAAAATGTGATTTTTTTAAAATAAAATAATAATAAAAAATTATATTACAAATGTATTTCGTAAACAAAAATTGTAGGAGGCGTCTCAGATTATTAAACTGAAAAGCTAAAAGATGTTGTAAATACTATTAAAATTAGATAGGGTTATTCATATTATTTTTTAAAATGAAGGTTTTAAACTCTTATACCCCAAATATATATATATATATATATATTGGTAGCAATTTATTTTGCTACAAAACACAAGTGTACGAGTCAAGTTTTTATAGTAAATGGTGAGTAGAGTGTCGTATCCATAGGGATTGATTTAAATTATTGCTAAATACCGCGATTATCGTAACCCAACTTTATCTAGACGACTAAGGTTAAATGCGGTTGAAAACAAAATAAAAACAAATATAAAATCAATAAACAAACTAAAATATAGATTTCCTATGCACAAACGTTCTAAGGGCTCAATTTCATCTCGTTATTTTCATTTCATCCTATTAAATTATTAGTCAATTTCATTAATTCAATAATCAAGGTCATTTGTGCTTATTCACTATCTCTCTCGAGTGTCAAGTGAATGATTATGTAAACACTTTAATATTGATATCTCAATCTAGTATTTAGGTGAAAAAATTCGTTATATCCGACCTTATAGATTATCCAAGCTGTAAATATCTCCTGATTTATTAAAATTTACATTGAGTTTAACCTAAGTCTGAACCCAAAATTACCTTTCCCGAGTGTCAAATTCCAAGTTCTCAAATCAATCAAGATATCATATGGAAACATAGATTGGAAGCATTAATAGGGCAAACACAATTGAATAGAGATTATAGTCGATAAATCTAGAATTTGATCAAGATTCTAAATTTTGAACTCAAATACCTAGGTGTTGATTTCTTTTCGGACTCACAACAACCTAAATTATACACTTTCAATTCCGGCTAAGAACTCAATCTCTATCTCAAGTATAAAATTCACAATCTCAAATCATCTAATTCATTGACCACATGAATCAAAAGCATTAAACATAGAGAAGCATAAAATAGAATTAAAATTAACAATTAACAAAATATTCAAAATATGGTTCAAACATGATTACATCAAGCCCTAGATAAAATGACTAACTCAACATAGATAAATCCATAACTAATACTTTCAAGAAATCCATAAATGTAAAATAACAAATACAAAGTCAAGAAATATTAGGGAGGAGAGAAGAAATCCAAATCTCATTCGTGGAGAAGTTCTATTTCTTCTCTCTGTCCCGTTCTCATTCCTCTTCAACTCCTCTTCCTACTCCACCTCAAAAATGAGCCAAAATTCCCTTAAGATGATTTAGATCGAAGAGTTAGCGATGTAGAACGCATTTTCGCGCTGCAGCCCCGTGTTTTTGCTCTGTAGCGCGAGGTTTCTAAAAAATAGCCATAACTTTCTCGTCCAAATTCCAATTGACGTGATTCAAAATTATTTGAAAATCTAAGAAAATGATCTACAACTTTAAAATTTTGAGTTTTTCTAAAATCGGATTGAATCGGTAAAAAATAAGTTTGAAGTTCGTCGAGCGGCGCTACAGTGCCAAATTGCTAGGGTTTGTGTGGATTGACCACCCGTGCTGCAGCCCCAAAAGGCGCCCATCCACACTGTAGTGCCAAATCATTGGCGTTGCAGTGCCATTTTGCGGTGGCTAGATCCCTACTACAGTGCCATTTTGATGGTGTTGCAGCCTTGAGCTGCTGTTTACCTTTCTTTTCTTGATTTGTCTCCGTTTTTCCAAACTCTACGTATCGAAACCAAATAAAATTAGAAATTAACAATAAAAACAGTAAAAATCACTCAAAACTAACACTTAACTACAAAGATATAATGATTAAAAAATCGACTTATCACACACACACACACACACACACACACACACACACACACATATATAGGCTTGATCCACTTGGCCCACTAGGTTAAAACTCTAACTATAGGGTCTCCCACTTTCCCTATAAATACTTGTATATATTGTTGTATTCTCTAAATCACTTTCTCATAATATTAATACATTATTCATGTTCCTCACTTCTCAATTATTTTAACAATAGACATATATATAGAGAGAGAGAATTGTATTTATTCATTCTTCATGTTTCTCATATTATTAAACTGAGAAGATAAGGGACCAATTCTAATATTATTAAAATAATATGAGGATGTTCGTGTTATTTGTCAAAATGGTGGGTTTAAACTTGTATATTCATATATATATATATATATATTACATTTATTCATTCTTTATGTTAGTCAAAGAGAATTGACTCAATTTTTTGTTTTTTTAATTATTAAATGTGGTGGGGATGCAGATGTGGCTCAGGGTTAGCCCTTGGGTAAAATGACCAATGTAGTTGCTTGGGGCCCTGGAGGTCCCTTAAACTTATATATATATATATATATATATATATATATATATATTACTATTAGCGCCGCTTACCACCAGCTCTTAAATTGATGTGGAAACTACAAAATGAACCCACTTAGTTTTTTCTTTTCTTTTTCACATTGGTTATTCCTATTAGCATTTCGGGAACTAATTTGCCACTATTAATAAATCGTTATCTTCCATACACATTGTCACTTCTAAGAAAAGGGAACAAAATATGGTAATAACTACTAATAAAACTGAAAATGAAACCTAGAATTTCTCCTAATTGTGATTGTTGTTCAATGATTTTTATACATCACATGAATCTATAAATTATGATCTTCAAAATGAGATGTTGATTTTTTAATGGTGTTTTGGATTAGAATGCATGTGAATGTTATATATAACATTAGTTATGATGTTAATATAATATATAACATCATTACAATCTGTGTGCCCCGTGAGTGCTGAATATAACTTCCAATGCAATAGAAAATAACATCAATTCATATTGATAATAACACAAATTATAACTTGTTCAATGCGATATGGTTTATTGATAAATATGATTTAGATATTGAATGTAACACTCAATTATCTTTTGATAATGTATAAGACCATGTTAAATATAACACGAATGTTAAAACTGAAAATTCTGGAAATGTCATGTTGAATGTAACAGGACTGTATAAAACTGAAATTAATAAAAAAAAAAAATATTGAATGTGATATCATTTTGAAGATTTTATTGGAATATACAATTAGATCGTGAAAAAAATGTGAAAAATAATAGGCTTTTTTTTTTTTTTTTTATTTTAATGAAATCGTTTCATAAGAAAATAACGATTTAAAAAAGACAATCTCCAATACGGCAATTCTTACAAGGACAAATTAGTCTTGCAAATTTTATTTTATTGTTAAAAAAATTGGGACTAGACGGTTCGAAAAATCTGTATAACAAGATTGTTTGGTTTAATTTTAAATAGTTAGAATCAATTGATACTAACATATTTTATTTGCGTTCACTTGATAGTTTTTTCTTAATATTATATCAAATAAAAAATTAATTTTAATTCAATCACTATATTAATTATTTTTTTATATTTAAATTTGATAAAAAGTTATGAATATTTAAAATAAAAATATACTTAAAGATTGACCTTGACTTGACTAGATCACTTTTTCAATGCAATCCACAAGAAAATAGTCATTTTGTTCACACGAACAAGATTTCGAAAATTATGCACTAGGTTTAGTCAAGAATCAAGAATCATGTACCAAAATTCAACACCTACTTCCTTAAAAAACATAAAAAAGTTTCAGTAGTAGCAGACTAATGATGTAAACATGCATACAATACATTTTATGGGTATTTGTGATCTACTTTCCTTTTTTATTTTCTATTAAGCAATCTCATACCTCATTTACTAAATATCAATCAATATTTTTAGGGTTAATTATACTTTACCTCTTGTAATTTGGCCAATTTTTTTATCATTTTTTTTTTTTTTTAACACCACATAATTCTTCTATAGATAAAAAATTATTGAAATTTTTATTGTGACGACAACTTTACCCTTAACTATTTAAAAAATAATTAAAAATTAAAATACATAAATATTCGTTTAAGTTATTTATTTATTTTATATTTTTCTTCATTACTTTTTTACACTAGCCTATATATATATATATATATATATATATATATATATATATATATATATATATTAAACCCCTTCGTTTTTTAACAAAATACTAATAAAAAAATTGTTTAGTCCTTGCCGAACTTCTCTCTATCTCTCATGTATTTTTACAAGAAAAATTAATCAAAGGTGGTGACTATTATTTTTTAAATGATAGGGGCAATTTGTTGATTTGCACAATATGACAGGAGAGGTAAGGGGTATAACAAGAAAAAAAAAAAAAAATTAGGCGTGATTTAATATTGTTTTTTCAAATTTTTTTATTCTAATTGTAGAGTAATTTATTTTTTTGGCTCCTATCAATTTATATTTTTAATTTTTATCAATATTTAGTTCACTTTAACTATCAAATTATATAGGAATTCAACATTTAATCAATATCAACTCCATAAATTCAAATAATTTGATGTTAATGTTAAATGAAATATTATTTAATTTGATGTTAATGTTAAATGAAATATTATTAAAATAAGAGGAGAATCTTCATCGTTTGAAATGAAGAGTAGTAGTCCAAAAGGATTTTATGTACTAGGTTTAATCAAAAATCAAGAATCATCCTTTACATTATTGGAGGTGATTTGACCCAACAACGCAAATAATTTGGCCTCTTCTTCATGTACCAAAATTCAACACCTACTTCCTTAAAAAATTCAAGCACAAAAAAATTATTTCATATTTTTATTCTTATTTTTTTTAATTATATTTATTTTTTATTTTTCTATTTCTTTCATTTTTTCTTTTAAATTTTTTTGTCCAGTATTTGTAGGGAAAAACAAATGTATAAGTCTAGGAAAAAAATGCAAAAAATAAAAAAAGAGGTTTTGAAAAATAAAGAAATGAATTACAAAAAAATGGTTTTTATTCTTTGATTTTAAACTTAATTTTTTTGTTCGATAAACACCATATAAAAATAAAAATAAGGAACAACGCAAAAATAAAAATAGAAAACAAGATTAAAAAAAAAAAAAAAAATACAGACAGAAAAAGTTGAAAAAAAAATTAGAAAACAAAAGCGTAAGAAAAAATATGTTGTAAGAGCTTTTATATTAACAAAATGTGAACTTTTTTAAAATTGAAAAAGAAAAAATATACTACTAATGTATTTTGTCCAAAAAATTGTACGGGGCGTCTCAAATTATTAAACTAAAAAGCTAAAAGATATTGTAATTACTATTAAAACAAGATAGGGTTATTCTTATATATATATATATAATTTTCGCGAGTGCATAATCATTAGATGCATTTTATAACATTTAGAAAATAACGGGGTAGATTGTGTCATTTATTATTTGATTTAAAAATTTTAGGGGGCAATTAGCAATTTAAAAAAAAAAAATTTAGATTTTGGGTTTAACTAAGAACTTAAAGAATATTTAGGGGAGATTCATGTAATTTGAAAAAAATAAAATAAAATAAAAATTATATATATATATATATATATATATATATATATATATATATATATATATACATACATTCAGAAAAAAAAAGGGAGAAAACAAAACAAAAAAAAGAAATAGAAGAGAGAGAGAAAAGTCGGTCGGCGACAGTAAGGAGAGAGAGGGGTTCGGCCGGTGGGGTGGTTCGTCGACGGTAAGGTGAAGGCAATCGACATGGCGGGGTGGCGTTGTCGTTCGTCAGTGATTTGCAGATAGTGTAGGGTGCTCGATCAGGGTGTGTGTTCCGGCGTGGATGTGCGTGGGTGTGAATGTTGAGTTTGTGTTTGTGTTTCGTTTGTGTGTGTGTGTGTTTTGTTCATCGTGAGGGTATGTGTGCTCTGATCGTTGAAGAGGGGCGGCGAGTAAGATCGCCGGAGATGGTGAAGAGAGAGAGAGAGAGAGAGTTGTTCGCCTGAACCAATAACGCGAAGCAGAAACAGAACCATCGCCGCGGCGGTGAAGATCCAGTGAGTTGAACAGGAAAAAAAAAAAAAAGCATTCGCCACAGTGTTGAGGTCCAGGCGTAGAAAACAGAAAATAGAAAAGAAAGAAAAAAAAAGTGAAAAAAAAAAAAGAATAAAAAAAGAAGGAAAAAAAGAAGAAGAAGAAGAAAATCAAATAAAAACAAAAATCTAAAATCCAATCTCTCGGCAGGCAGAAGATTTGGAACAGGTAGAATTCTGAACTCTTTTAATATATGAATTTAATTTTCTCATTGTGTGATTTATGGTAAATTGTGGAATTTTACCTATTAAATTATATGAAATAATTTAGAAGGCGTGAAAATTATGTGAAAAGCATGTCAATGTGTTTTTATGTGTCGTATTAATTAAATGCACGTATTAGAGGAGTTGGAGTTCTACTGAGTGTTGGCTCACAACCTCACAGTTTTGGTTGCAGTGTCGTTGAGGACGAATCGATGCCGGGAATTATATAAAGAAATATTATTTGTAATAATTGTAATTAATTTACTGCTGTAAAAAACTGACTCGATAAAGTGAATAAAATTATTGTCATCGTAAATATTGTTGTATTATAAGATTTAAACTGATAATTATAATTGTCGTCGTAATTGTATATTAAATTTGTATTAAATTTACCGGTGATAGAAATTTATTTGGGTATTTAAAAATAATATGGTGACAAGAATTTCAACTGAAATTATAATTAGTTTGTAATTATATTATATTATGAATCCATAATATCATTCCATTCTCTTACATAAAGGGAGTTTATAAATCAAGTAATGGATGTATTTTTAAATTGACGTTATGTGTATCTAATTATTAGTTACTCTAATGGTCATGTTTAATATGCAAAATAATAAGGAAATATATTTAAATAAAGTAGTAATCAATATATGCGGTTTCAACAGTGTAGGATTGATTATGTGAAATTATTAAATGAAACTATTTATTAGTTAAATTTACGGTTGTAATCTTTATTTATGTTAGTTGTATTTATTATTTACAGTTGTAATTTCGATTCGATAAATTGATAAATTATGAATTTGATAATTTTAATTATCGTCGTCGCGTGTAAAATTTATCAGTTTTTTGTTAATTAAAATATTATTTATTTAATAAAATTATCGTCGTTGATAAATAAAAATTGTCGCCGTTGTTTGGGAAAAAAATTTCTCGAAGTAATTCGAAATAAATTAGCGGTCATTTGGTTGTATTTAAATTGTAATTATTATATTTTTAGTTACCGTTGTAAAATCAACAACAAAATTAGCGCCGTCGCACTTTAAAATTTATTGGACTTTGTAGAATGAAAATTTGATCAATCGGTTTTAGTGTTAATTTCTCTATAGGAAAAAGCATAGTAGCGGCCCTGGGAAATCAGACCGTTACAGATGGTATCAGAGCGGGTTTGCGACCACCCTGAGACTGGGTTATGGTACCCATTGGTCTCTTACCCATAATAAGTTCAGTAAATTAAAATAATAATTTTCACTAATACGTTAATAAATTATTTAGTTATGCATTTATGCGATTCTGATGCAATAAATTAGATATACGATTGCTTGTTAGTCAATAATTATTATCTTATTAAATGGCACTTCTAGTTGGAACTATAAATTGCAGCAATAGTATGGATGTAACAAAACTCGTGTGAGCCATGTAAATTTTGTGTCCTGTATGTCATTTTTAAGTGGTGCATTTTCATCTTTTTGTTTATTGTGTCCTGTATGTCACTTAATATGCAATAAATTATTTTCACTAGTATGTTAATAATAATTTTAACTAGTATGTTAAGTGTGGGGTGGATGCATTTGTAGGCCTTGAAATTTGACCAAAATCTCACTTTGGTCCCTACAATTTCAATTTGAACATACTATCATTGTAGGTGACATTTGATTAATGTAACTTATCAATAATAAGTTAAAAAAGTCTGAGTGAGTGTCGTGTTAGCCGTGCACCATAAGAATTGTCGCTAAATTGGAAATATTAATTTAAAGGTATGTATTATCTTCTATATAAATCATGAAATTATATTTTCATATTAAATTATGGAAGAAAAAAAAAAAGTGTTAATGAAATGGACAGCTTTACGGTGATTCATGGATCAAGTAAAATTTTGAAAGGTGAAAAATGATTTATTATCTTACTGTGCCATAGTTTTCTTTTCGTTAGAAGTCCATGTCCTGTGAGATATGGATTTACCTGTCAGGCGAGACCTGTATGGTGGATTATGTTGTTACCTGTCAGGCGAGACCTGTAGGATGGATTATGTTGTTACCTGTCAGGCAAGACCTGAATGGTGGATTATGTTGTTACCTGGTAGGCAAGACCTCTAGAGTGGATATATGTTGACCTGTCAGGAGTGTAAATCTTGCAGGTGACTGCCCCTACCATTGGGGATATTTAATGACCCTAACAATATTGGTCACTTTAGATGACACAGTTGTATAGGTTACGGTACTGTCGTAACTCCCGATCATGAGGTTAAATGATTCTATGGCTAGTAAGAAATATATGTGTGCGATATTTTTTAGTATATATCAAAATGATTTGGTTGGTGGATTGAAATGCATTATTTTATTGCGATAGTAGTAGTGGACTTTTATTCCTGCTTGGTGTGTGGATATATTATAGTATATTTTGAAAAGTGGTGTTTGATAAAAATATTTAATCCATAAATTCTTTTTATATCATGAAGGCAGTATGTGTACTATCTTCTATGTAAATTTACAAATTATATTTTCGTATAAATTGTGAAAAAAATGTGTTTATTAAAATTGGACAATTTTATAACTTATGTGGATCAAGTAGATTTTAAAGGTGAAAGGTGATTTTTGTTCGACTATGCCATATTTTTTTTTTCTCGTTAAACGGATATGACCTGCAAGATGTGGATTTCTTCTCGTCAGGCGGATATAATCTGCGAGATGTGAATTTCTTCTCGTCAGACAGATATGACCTACGAGATGTGGATTTCTTCTCGTCAGGCGGATATGACATGCGAGATGTGG
Source organism: Eucommia ulmoides (assembly GCA_016647705.1). Taxonomy (NCBI): domain Eukaryota; kingdom Viridiplantae; phylum Streptophyta; class Magnoliopsida; order Garryales; family Eucommiaceae; genus Eucommia; species Eucommia ulmoides. Next base: position 16,780 of record JAENRU010000476.1, read on the forward strand.
ATTTCTTCTCGTGAGGAGGATATGTCACGCGAGATGTGGATTACCTGCTAGGCAAGTCCTACAAGGTGGATTGACTCGTCAGGAGTGCAAATCCTGTAGGTGAAAACCCTACTGTTGGGGATAATAAATGGCCCTGACACTGATAGCCACTTTAGATGGCACAGTTGTACAGGTTACAGTACCGTCGTAACTCTCGATCGTGAGGTAAACGATCCTATGACTGGTAAGGAAGTATGTTATTTTATTGTATACACGTGAGTTGATTAGGCGATTTAAAACCAGTTCTATGTTGAAGATATTTTGTTGAGATTTTGATATTAACAGTATGTCGATTATATTTTGTTGAGATCTGGATACGGCCTAGTGTGGCGACATTTTATTGGAAAGTGGATATTGGATAAAAATACTTGATCCATAAAATGCTTTTATATTACGAAGACAATACACCGATAAAAATAACTCAGATAGATATTGATCACTACTATCGTTTATGGCGCCAAGATGTGGGGTCATTGAGAGACTATTGGGAGTTAATGCGGAAAAGATAATTTGAACTATTCTTGAGTTTGATGGGTGATTTTTTAGGGTTTTATATAATATTTTTATATACATGTTACATTGACTATTGACTCTTTGTGACGTATCGGATTTTCGTAGTTGTGACGTATTTATATATTTCGATACATATTTATACGTGGTTATATGTTCGAGGCGTCTTTATGTGGATTGAGACGTATTTATATGGCTGACACGTATTGAATGTTTTGAGACGTATTTACGTGGTTGCGACATATTTACATACTTCCAAATAGCTATATGATTCTGGATATATTTATGTGGTTCGGTGATATTTATGTGAGTGAGAAATATTTATGTCGATTTTGACGTATTGCGAAAAATTTTATTATTTGAAGTTAGATTGTGCTAATATTTATAAAACGTTTACGAGATTATTGAAATTTTGATGTGGATATTGGGATTGATGATTTTTGGTCTAGCGGTCAGTCCACGTGGAGGTTGGATTATCTGTTGCTTATGATGTTGGTTGCGAATATGTTGGTTTAAATGTTAAATGGAATGGATAAATGCTGGTCATGGGATATGGCAGTGAACTTCAAAAGTCATGCCAAGCGAGAAAATTATTGAGGTCATAGACCTATTGAAAATGAGATAGACCCAATCCAGTGAAACTACCGTAATATTTTAAGAATATATTGTATTTATAGTTATTTTTATCAGAGTAGCGCAGCGGAAACATTTAGGAATATAAGATTCTTTGATAGTTGTTGTCTGTGTTAGGTGTTACCGATTAAAATGCACCTTGTTTGTCGGTTATGGGTACAATGTGGGTCAAACAAGAAAAAAAAAGAAGAAGATGAAATGAAAATGAAAACGTGGCATCAGGGAATAAAATCCAAACCACTTATTTCATGCATATATATATATATATATATATATATATTCATAGATACATTCAGGAAAAAAAAAAAAAACAGAAAGAAAAAAAAATAGAAAAGAAAGAGAAGTAGGTTGGCGACAATAAGGAGAAAGAGAGCTTTGGCTGGTGGGGCGGTTCATCGACGGTGAGGTGAAGGCAGTCGGCGTAGTGGTGTGGCGTTGTCGTTCGTCGGCGATGTGCAGATGGTGTGGGGTGCTCGGTCGGCGGTGTGTGTTCGGCGTAGGTGTGAACATTGAGTATGTGTGTGTGTTTCGTTCGTGTGTGTGTTATGTTCATCGTGAGGGGTGTGTGTGCTCTGATTATTGAGGAGGGGTGACGAGTGAGATCATCGGAGCTTGGTGAAGAGAAAGAGAGTGTGTCGTTCGGCAGAACCAGTAACGCGAAACAGAAACAGAACCATCGTCGTGGCGGTGAAGATCTAGTGGGCTGAAGAGAAAAAAAAAGGCGTTTGCCACGGCGGTGAAGTGTAGGCGCAGAAAACAGAAAAAAAAAAAAAGGAAAAAAAAAAAAAAAACAAAAGAAGAAAATCAAATAAAACAAAAATCCAAATCCAATCTCTGGGCAGGCGGAAGATTCGGAATACGTAGAATTTCGAACTCTTTTAATATATGTATTTAATTTTCTCATTGTGTGATAGTTTAGACGATGTGAAAATTATGTGAAAAACATGCCAATGTATTTTTTACGTCACACTAATCTATAAACTATGATTTCAAAATGAGATATTAATATTTTTATAGTGTTCTAGATTAGAATGCATGTGAATGTTATATATAACATTAGTTATAATGTTAATGTCATATATAACTTCATTACAATCTGTGTGTCCTGTGAATGCTAAATATAACATCCAATGGAATAGAAAATAACATCAATTCATATTGATAATAACACAAATTATAACGTGTTGAATGCAATATGACTTACTATAAATATAATTTAGATATTGAATGTAACACTCAATTATCTTTGATATGTATAAGACCATGCTAAATGTAACACGAATGTTAAAACTGAAATTCTGAAAATGTTCATGTTGAATGTAATAGGACTGTATAAATCTGAAATTAGTGAAAAACAAAATAGTGAATGTATTATTTTGAAGATTTTATTGGAATATATAATTAGATCGGAAAAAAAAATGTGTAAATAATAATTTTTTTTTTTTTGTTTAATAAAATGAAATCGTTTCATAACAAAATGGCATTTAAAAAAGGCAATCTCCAATACGGCGAATCTTACAAGGGCAAATTAATCTTGCAAATTTTATTTTATTTTATTATTATTATTTTTTATTTTTTATTTTTTTTGGCTAGTTGTTTCGGAAAATCTGTATAGCGAGATTATTTGGTTTAATTTTAAACAGTTGGAATCAATTGATACTAACATATTTTATTTGCGTTCACTCGGTAATTTTTCTTAATATTATATCAAATAGAAAAATTAATTTTAATTTTAATTGAATCACTATATTAATTAGTTTTTTATATTTTAATTTGATAAAAAAATTCGGAATATTTTAAAATATATATTTGAAGATTGACCTTGGCTTGACTAGATCATTTTTCAATGCAATCCACAAGAAAATAGTCATTTTGTTCACACGAACAAGATTTCTAAAATTATGTACCAGGTTTAGTCAAGAATCATATACCAAAATCAACATGCATACAATACATTTTATGGGTATTTGTGATCTACTTGTCCTATTTTTTCTTTTCTATTAAGAATTTTCTTATCTCATTTACTAAATATCAATAAATCTTTTATAAACACCATGTAATTCTCCAATAGATAAAAAAAAAAAAAATATTGAAATTTTTATTATGACGACAACTTTATTCTTATCAATTTAAAAAATAATTAAAATTAAAATACATAAATATCCCTTTAATTATTATTTTTATATATATTTTACTTCATTACTTTTTTACACTAACCTATTTAAAAAAATAAATATTTTTAAACCCCTTCTTCTTTTTAACAAAATAATAATAAAAAATATTGTTCAGTCCTTGCCGGTCATGTTGAGTTAGTTGTGGTGGTGGTGTATGCGAGTTGTTTTCCGCTGGAGCGAAGGCAATTATGGGTTGATTTACTTGATTTCATGTCAACCAATACCCTTACTCTAATTTGGGGATGTGATTTCAAAATTGTTCGTGATGACTCTGAAATATTGGGGCGCCTTTCGCTCTTTTGCGTAGCAAGCAAGACTTTAAGATTGCGCCCAAGCGGCCGGTTTGGTGAAGCCTCCTTTTGTTTTGTTGATGTTTTTTGATGGATGGATACTTAGTTCTATTATGCTAATGAATTACGGTTTGATAGATGTATTTGAGCTGTAGGAAATTATAGATGGATGTTTTGTAAAGGTGTATTGAATATGTTTTTGTTCTGCTTTGCTGATTTGATTTTTTTTTGTGTCATGTTCTGTTCGGTAAAGGTGTCTTTTTTTTTTGTTCGGTACCAGTCCAAGTACAATGCTTTGGTTCGTAAGGATGGATTGTCCACTGTTTTTGTTTGTCTAATTTTTTTTTTTTTTTGGTTTGGTACAATTTTTATTTGTCTAGTTTTTTTTTTTTATCTTCATTAAAATCTTAAGGATGTTTAGTTTGGTACAATGTTCAATAGTGATGTTCGGTTTGTTTGTCCAGTTTTTGACGATCAATACAATATTGGTGTGTTTGTCTAGGTACAATATTTGATCAATAAAATATTTGGTTTATTTCTCTAGGTATAATATTTGATCAATTTCATATTTGGTTTGTTTGGTGATGCATAAATACCTTATTGGTGAATGAATTGTTTAATGTCCCGTTCGTTAAGTTCATTATTTTATTTTTTTTTTAGTTCTAAAATGAATTTGGCGTTTGGGTTTTGATGTATGAGATGAATTTGGTGATCAGTTTTTGTTTTAGTTCAAAATAAAGTGTTTGAGTTAGCTTAATTAAGAAACAAAATACGAAATACACCATTAATTAAACAAAATCTAATAAAACATTCAAAATGCGATTTATTTCCAAATGACTACAAATACCACCCATGAAACAACTAATGCTATCAATCATTTCGTTTCTTTGTTCTTCCTTCAATTATTCTCCTCTTCTAAAACATTCATTTTTCTTGATAATCTTGGTGTTATTGTCGATGACCTTGGACACATAGGAGGATCAACCAGTAAGAAATAACGACAACCTCTAGCCTAGAAATCAAATTGGATTTTTTTTTTTAAATATTTGATGACAATGGTATGGACAAACAAAAAGAAAAAAAAATACCTAACTTGGTATTTCTACAAGAAAAAAAAATTAAAACGTCCTTTAAAGAATTATGTGCTAGTCCAGGATGGTACCATTTTGCTTTCCTCCCACAATTACAAATTTTTTTATGCTCCTCCTTGATTTTTGATTTTAGGACAAATAAAAAAGAAGAGTAAGAAAGAGTGTTTATAGGGTGAAAATGGCGGCATATGCATAATAATATAGAGTGGGTAAGAGTATTTATAGGCTGTCAATGGAAGGATTAATAGAAACTCATAGAAATAAATGAGAGGAAAATTAGTTGGGATCGAAAAATGATTGTTAATCAAACATTGACTGGTAAACTTTAACTAATAGAATCTTACAAAGGGGCCAATTTAGAATAAAAATAAAAATGACATAATGTGTCTATTTTCAATACAAAGGGCCAATTGGGCACCGACTGCATTTGTCCGGGACCAAAAAGAACAATATCCAAATATGTTCGTGAGAAAAAAGGAATATAATTTCCGCCAATGACTTAAAGAATCACTTGATACTGTTGGTCAACACGAAGACAGAGAGAGAGCCATGTAGTTTGAGGTTTCGATCAATAGAACAAATGATCTTCCTAACAGGTGAACTTGCTGCACAAGATTTCCTGCCCACAACGATTTTGGTTTGATTTTTTGGTGTGCAATTTGCTAGAAGCCAGATATTCATCGATGTGGCTTTTGCTCATAATTTAACAAGACTTATGATCGGACAAGAGCTGATTGATTTAGATCGTTGGTGAGCAGTTTGTCGGCTCTCTCCTACGAGGCTATGTTGAGGCATCGTTGGAATCCTAGAGGAGTTTGGATGGGACAAATTTGAATCTTTCTGGTTCTATCAAACCTGTTGCTTCCTCTCTGTCGGATGTGGCGGAGTTGTCACCCTAGAGTTTGACGGTGGCCTACACCAACTCCTCTTGTGCCAAGCCTTCGCTGATTGTTCCTTCGTCAGTGCCGTCGCCAGAGAAAACTACGGTTGTGGGCAAAACGATTGTCGTTCCTAGGAGTATGAGAAAATTGGAGTGTATTGATGGGATTTCAAGACATTTTGCTCGTATCCCACACAGAAAGTGTCAACTGATACGCTCGATTTCATCAAACAATCACAGCCTCCAAACCTAATTAACACTTGCAATACTAAGGATAAGTCTTGGAATACCGGTCTGGTATCAGCTAATATCCTTCGGTTAAGAATAAGTTAATCAAGTATTGAGTGAAATCAATAATCATGGAACGAATTGACTATAAACGTAACCTGTAGGATAACTCTATTTATAGAGTATAAAAATTAACTCACCTCCTACTATTTCGAAAAATAATAGCTCCCGGATTGGGGAAAGAATATCTCCCGCTTTAAGGAGAATAATATCTCTTGGATTTAGACAAAATAATATCTCCTGAATTTGAGAGCATATATCTTGAGAATAATTCAAATTAAATCTGGTTGACCAGGTTATTATGGACCATAGTTTCTTGGTCCAAATTATTAATTACTTATTCATCACACTGACATAATATGGGTTCCCCATTTAAGCCCATGTTGGCAGTCACCATGAGTCCTTAACGTGATTAATTACTTATTCATCACACTTACATAATATGGGTTCCCATTAAGCCCATTTTGGCATTCACCATGAGTCCTTAATGTGGGGATTTATCTAGTAAATTTTACCCGCATCCACATCCATTACCTTGCAACAGGAAGTTTTTTATAATTTTTTTTAACATCCTCTTTCCTCCCTTATTTTCTATTTTTGGTTTTGTGTTGGACTTTTATTTTTGTTTTTAGTTTTATTTTTTTATTTACTTGTATATGATGTTTATAGGGAAAAAAAAAAAAAATCAAGAGTAAACAAGTTAGAAAACAAAAAATAGAAAATAAAAACAAAAGAAAAAAGAAAAAATTTTAATTTAAAAACAAAAAACAAAACTTGTTTTTTTAATAGCTTCCTCTTTTTTTTTTTTTTTTTTTATATAGTTTTTAACTTTCGATTTTCTTTTTATTTTCTGTAAATATCATTAAAAAATAAAGATGAAAAAAAAAAAATGAAAACAAAAAAAAAAACGTGGAGAATAAAAAAGAAAAAAAAAATAGAAAAAAAAAAGAGCGAGTAGAGAATAAAAAGAAAAAAAAAAAGAAAGAAAAAAAAAATTATTAGATGGTTAGTATATTTTTAAAATTTCAAATTACTAGTCCCGAAAAATAAAATATATTAAAATAAGAGGAGAATCTTAATCTTATTAACAAGAAATGAAGACCAACATGAGTTGGTCCAAACGGAAAGGGCTTGGTTCCAACCTCCAGAGATTGGACTTCAGGGGTTTGTATGAAAAGGTTTTTTGTTGGAAGAGGTATTCCGTTTCTACACCCAACAGCACCTTGAGAATTAGTCCTCTTCCGACCGATGGGGACGAGGATACTCTGAAAAATCGGAAAATAAATAAATAAATAATAAAAAAATGAGGGTTAAATTAGTATCTCCATAGTAAGATATTCACTAGATCTAGTCAGAGAGAATTGGCTGAATTGATTTTTATGTACTAGGTTTAGTCAAAAATCAAGAATCATCCTTTACATTATTGGTAGGGTGATTAGACCCAACAAAGCAAATAATTTGGCCTCTTCTTCATGTCCCAAAATCCAACACCTACTCCTTGCTAAAAAATACACGCACAAAAAAATTATTTCATATTTTTATTTTTAACTTTTATTCTTATTTTTTACTTTTATTTATTTATTTATTTTTCATTTTTTATTTTTAATTTTTTTGGTCCAGTATTTGTAGGGAAAAACAAAAGTAAAAATCTAGAAAAAAAATGCAAAAAAAAAAATCAAAAAACAGGATTTGAAAAATAAGAAATGAATTATAAAACAAAATATAGTTTCTAATCTTTGTTTTTAAAATTAAAGTTTTTTTATTTATTTTTTAATTTTTTTGGATAAACACCATGTAGAAAATAAAATAATGAACAACGCAAAAATAATAAAAAAAATAGAAAATAGAAAACAAGATAAACATAGAGAATGAGAAATTGGAAAAAAAAAATTAGAAAACAAAAGCATAAGACAAAATATGTTGTAAGAGTACTTTTGTTAACAAAATGTGATTTTTTATAAAATAAATAATAATAAAAATTATATTACAAATGTATTTCGTAAACAAAAATTGTAGAGCGTCTCAGATTATTAAACTGAAAAGCTAAAAGATGTTGTAAATCTATTAAAATTAGATAGGGTTATTCATATTATTTTTAAAATGAGGTTTTAAACTCTTATACCCCAAATATATATATATATATATATATATTGGGTAGCAATTTATTTTGCTACAAAACACAAGTGTACGAGTCAAGTTTTTATAGTAAATGGTGAGTAGAGTGTCGTATCCATAGGGATTGATTTAAATTATTGCTAAATACCGCGATTATCGTAACCCAACTTTATCTAGACGACTAAGGTTAAATGCGGTTGAAAACAAAATAAAAACAAATATAAAATCAATAAACAAACTAAAATATAGATTTCCTATGCACAAACGTTCTAAGGGCTCAATTTCATCTCGTTATTTTCATTTCATCCTATTAAATTATTAGTCAATTCATTAATTCAATAATCAAGGTCATTTGTGCTTATTCACTATCTCTCTCGAGTGTCAAGTGAATGATTATGTAAACACTTTAATATTGATATCTCAATCTAGTATTTAGGTGAAAAAATTCGTTATATCCGACCTTATAGATTATCCAAGCTGTAAATATCTCCTGATTTTATTAAAATTTACATTGAGTTTAACCTAAGTCTGAACCCAAAATTACCTTTCCCGAGTGTCAAATTCCAAGTTCTCAAATCAATCAAGATATCATATGGAAACATAGATTGGAAGCATTAATAGGGCAAACACAATTGAATAGAGATTATAGTCGATAAATCTAGAATTTGATCAAGATTCTAAATTTTGAACTCAAATACCTAGGTGTTGATTTCTTTTCGGACTCACAACAACCTAAATTATACACTTTCATTCCGGCTAAGAACTCAATCTCTATCTCAAGTATAAAATTCACATCTCAAATCATCTAATTCATTGACCACATGAATCAAAAGCATTAAACATAGAGAAGCATAAAATAGATTAAAATTAACAATTAACAAAATATTCAAAATATGGTTCAAACATGATTACATCAAGCCCTAGATAAAATGACTAACTCACATAGATAAATCCATAACTAATACTTTCAAGAAATCCATAAATGTAAAATAACAAATACAAAGTCAAGAAATATTAGGGAGGAGAGAAGAAATCCAAATCTCATTCGTGGAGAAGTTCTATTTCTTCTCTCTGTTCCCGTTCTCATTCCTCTTCAACTCCTCTTCCTACTCCACCTCAAAAATGAGCCAAAATTCCCTTAAGATGATTTAGATCGAAGAGTTGCGATGTAGAACGCATTTTCCGCGCTTGCAGCCCCGTGTTTTTGCTCTGTAGCTGCGAGGTTTCTAAAAAAATAGCCATAACTTTCTCGTCCAAATTCCAATTGACGTGATTCAAATTATTGAAAATCTAGAAAATGATCTACAACTTTAAAATTTTGAGTTTTTCTAAAATCGGATTGATCGGTAAAAAATAAGTTTGAAGTTCGTCGAGCGGCGCTACAGTGCCAAATTGCTAGGGTTTGTGTGGATTGACCACCCGTGCTGCAGCCCCAAAAGGCGCCCATCCACACTGTAGTGCCAAATCATTGGCGTTGCAGTGCCATTTTGCGGTGGCTAGATCCCTACTACAGTGCCATTTTGATGGTGTTGCAGCCTTGAGCTGCTGTTTACCTTTCTTTTCTTGATTTGTCTCCCGTTTTTTCCAAACTCTACGTATCGAAACCAAATAAAATTAGAAATTAACAATAAAAACAGTAAAAATCACTCAAAACTAACACTTAACTACAAAGATATAATGATTAAAAAATCGACTTATCACACACACACACACACACACACACACACACACACATATATAGGCTTGATCCACTTGGCCCACTAGGTTAAAACTCTAACTATAGGGGTCTCCCACTTTCCCTATAAATACTTGTATATATTGTTGTATTCTCTAAATCACTTTCTCATAATATTAATACATTATTCATGGTTCCTCACTTCTCAATTATTTTAACAATAGACATATATATAGAGAGAGAGAATTGTATTTATTCATTCTTCATGTTTCTCATATTATTAAACTGAGAAGATAAGGGACCAATTCTAATATTATTAAAATAATATGAGGATGTTCGGTTATTTGTCAAAATGGTGGGTTTAAAACTTGTATATTCATATATATATATATATATATTACATTTATTCATTCTTTATGTTAGTCAAAGAGAATTGACTCAATTTTTTGTTTTTTAATTATTAAATGTGGTGGGGATGCAGATGTGGCTCAGGGTTAGCCCCTTGGGTAAAATGACCAATGTAGTTGCTTGGGGCCCTGGAGGTCCCTTAAACTTATATATATATATATATATATATATATATATATATATTACTATTAGCGCCGCTTACCACCAGCTCTTAAATTGATGTGGAAACTACAAAATGAACCCACTTAGTTTTTTCTTTTCTTTTCACATTGGTTATTCCTATTAGCATTCGGGAACTAATTTGGCCACTATTAATAAATCGTTATCTTCCATACACATGTCACTTCTAAGAAAAGGGAACAAAATATGGTAATAACTACTAATAAAACTGAAAATGAAACCTAGAATTTCTCCTATATTGTGATTGTTGTTCAATGATTTTTATACATCACATGAATCTATAAATTATGATCTTCAAAATGAGATGTTGATTTTTTAATGGTGTTTTGGATTAGAATGCATGTGAATTGTTATATATAACATTAGTTATGATGTTAATATAATATATAACATCATTACAATCTGTGTGCCCCGTGAGTGCTGAATATAACTTCCAATGCAATAGAAAATAACATCAATTCATATTGATAATAACACAAATTATACTTGTCAATGCGATATGGTTATTGATAAATATGATTTAGATATTGAATGTAACACTCAATTATCTTTTGATAATGGTATAAGACCATGTTAAATATAACACGAATGTTAAAACTGAAAATTCTGGAAATGTCATGTTGAATGTACAGGACTGTATAAACTGAAATTAATAAAAAAAAAAAATATTGAATGTGATATCATTTTGAAGGATTTTATTGGAATATACAATTAGATCGTGAAAAAAAATGTGAAAAATAATAGGCTTTTTTTTTTTTTTTTTATTTAATGAAATCGTTTCATAAGAAAATAACGATTTAAAAAAGACAATCTCCAATACGGCAATTCTTACAAGGACAAATTAGTCTTGCAAATTTTATTTTATTGTTAAAAAAATTGGGACTAGAGCGGTTCGAAAAATCTGTATAACAAGATTGTTTGGTTTAATTTTAAATAGTTAGAATCAATTGATACTAACATATTTTATTTGCGTTCACTTGATAGTTTTTTCTTAATATTATATCAAATAAAAAATTAATTTTAATTCAATCACTATATTAATTATTTTTTTTATATTTAAATTTGATTAAAAAGTATGAATATTTAAAATAAAAATATACTTAAAGATTGACCTTGACTTGACTAGATCACTTTTTCAATGCAATCCACAAGAAAATAGTCATTTTGTTCACACGAACAAGATTTCGAAAATTATGCACTAGGTTTAGTCTAAGAATCAAGAATCATGTACCAAAATTCAACACCTACTTCCTTAAAAAACATAAAAAAGTTTCAGTAGTAGCAGACTAATGATGTAACCATGCATACAATACATTTTATGGGTATTTGTGATCTACTTTCCTTTTTTATTTTCTATTAAGCAATCTCATACCTCATTTACTAAATATCAATCAATATTTTTTAGGGTTAATTATACTTTACCTCTTGTAATTTGGCCAATTTTTTTATCATTTTTTTTTTTTTAACACCACATAATTCTTCTATAGATAAAAAATTATTGAATTTTTATTGTGACGACAACTTTACCCTTACTATTTAAAAATAATTAAAAATTAAAATACATAAATATTCGTTTAAGTTATTTATTTATTTTATATTTTTCTTCATTACTTTTTTACACTAGCCTATATATATATATTATATATATATATATATATATATATATATATATATATATTAAACCCCTTCGTTTTTTAACAAAATACTAATAAAAAATTGTTTAGTCCTTGCCGAACTTCTCTCTATCTCTCATGTATTTTTACAAGAAAAATTAATCAAAGGTGGTGACTATTATTTTTTAAATGATAGGGGCAATTTGTTGATTTGCACAATATGACAGGAGAGGTAAGGGGTATAACAAGAAAAAAAAAAAAAAATTAGGCGTGATTTAATATTGTTTTTTCAAATTTTTTTATTCTAATTGTAGAGTACTTTATTTTTTTGGCTCCTATCAATTTATATTTTTAATTTTTATCAATATTTAGTTCACTTTAACTATCAAATTATATAGGAATTCAACATTTAATCAATATCAACTCCATAAATTCAAATAATTTGATGTTAATGTTAAATGAAATATTATTTAATTTGATGTTAATGTTAAATGAAATATTATTAAATAAGAGGAGAATCTTCATCGTTTTGAAATGAAGAGTAGTAGTCCAAAAGGATTTTAGTGTACTAGGTTTAATCCAAAAATCAAGAATCATCCTTTACATTATTGGGGTGATTTGACCCAACAACGCAAAATAATTTGGCCTCTTCTTCATGTACCAAAATTCAACACCTACTTCCTTAAAAATTCAAGCACAAAAAAATTATTTCATATTTTTATTCTTATTTTTTTTAATTATATTATTTTTTATTTTTTCTATTTCTTTCATTTTTTCTTTTAAATTTTTTTGTCCAGTATTTGTAGGGAAAAACAAATGTATAAGTCTAGGAAAAAAAATGCAAAAAATAAAAAAAGAGGGTTTTGAAAAATAAAGAAATGAATTACAAAAAAAAATGGTTTTTATTCTTTGATTTTAAACTTAATTTTTTGTTCGATAAACACCATATAAAAATAAAAATAAGGAACAACGCAAAAATAAAAAATAGAAAACAAGATTAAAAAAAAAAAAAAAAATACAGACAGAAAAAGTTGAAAAAAAAATTAGAAAACAAAGCGTAAGAAAAAATATGTTGTAAGAGCTTTTATATTAACAAAATGTGAACTTTTTTAAAATTGAAAAAGAAAAAATATACTACTAATGTATTTTGTCCAAAAAATTGTACGGGGCGTCTCAAATTATTAAACTAAAAGCTAAAAGATATTGTAATTACTATTAAACAAGATAGGGTTATTCTTATATATATATATATAATTTTCGCGAGTGCATAATCATTAGATGCATTTTATAACATTTAGAAAATAACGGGGTAGATTGTGTCATTTATTATTTGATTTAAAAATTTAGGGGGCAATTAGCAATTTAAAAAAAAAAAATTTAGATTTTGGGTTTAACTAAGAACTTAAAGAATATTTAGGGGAGATTCATGTAATTTGAAAAAAATAAAATAAAATAAAAATTATATATATATATATATATATATATATATATATATATATATATATATATATACATACAATTCAGAAAAAAAAAAGGGAGGAAAACAAAACAAAAAAAAGAAATAGAAGAGAGAGAGAAAAGTCGGTCGGCGACAGTAAGGAGAGAGAGAGGGGGTTCGGCCGGGTGGGGTGGTTCGTCGACGGTAAGGTGAAGGCAATCGACATGGCGGGGTGGCGTTGTCGTTCGTTCAGTGATTTGCAGATAGTGTAGGGTGCTCGATCAGGGTGTGTGTTCCGGCGTGGATGTGCGTGGGTGTGAATGTTGAGTTTGTGTTGTGTTTCGTTTGTGTGTGTGTGTGTTTTGTTCATCGTGAGGGTATGTGTGCTCTGATCGTTGAAGAGGGGCGGCGAGTAAGATCGCCGGAGATGGTGAAGAGAGAGAGAGAGAGAGAGTTGTTCGCCTGAACCAATAACGCGAAGCAGAAACAGAACCATCGCCGCGGCGGTGAAGATCCAGTGAGTTGAACAGGAAAAAAAAAAAAAAAGCATTCGCCACAGTGTTGAGGTCCAGGCGTAGAAAACAGAAAATAGAAAAGAAAGAAAAAAAAAGTGGAAAAAAAAAAAAAGAATAAAAAAGAAGGAAAAAAAGAAGAAGAAGAAGAAAATCAAATAAAAACAAAAATCTAAAATCCAATCTCTCGGCAGGCAGAAGATTTGGAACAGGTAGAATTCTGAACTCTTTAATATATGAATTTAATTTTCTCATTGTGTGATTTATGGTAAATTGTGGAATTTTACCTATTAAATTATATGAAATAATTTAGAAGGCGTGAAAATTATGTGAAAAGCATGTCAATGTGTTTTTATGTGTCGTATTAATTAAATGCACGTATTAGAGGAGTTGGAGTTCTACTGAGTGTTGGCTCACAACCTCACAGTTTTTGGTTGCAGTGTCGTTGAGGACGAATCGATGCCGGGAATTATATAAAGAAATATTATTTGTAATAATTGTAATTAATTTACTGCTGTAAAAAACTGACTCGATAAAGTGAATAAAATTATTGTCATCGTAAATATTGTTGTATTATAAGATTTAAACTGATAATTATAATTGTCGTCGTAATTGTATATTAAATTTGTATTAAATTTACCGGTGATAGAAATTTATTTGGGTATTTAAAAATAATATGGTGACAAGAATTTCAACTGAAATTATAATTAGTTTGTAATTATATTATATTATGAATCCATAATATCATTCCATTCTCTTACATAAAGGGAGTTTATAAATCAAGTAATGGATGTATTTTTAAATTGACGTTATGTGTATCTAATTATTAGTTACTCTAATGGTCATGTTTAATATGCAAAATAATAAGGAAATATATTTAAATAAAGTAGTAATCAATATATGCGGTTTCAACAGTGTAGGATTGATTATGTGAAATTATTAAATGAAACTATTTATTAGTTAAATTTACGGTTGTAATCTTTATTTATGTTAGTTGTATTTATTATTTACAGTTGTAATTTCGATTCGATAAATTGATAAATTATGAATTTGATAATTTTAATTATCGTCGTCGCGTGTAAAATTTATCAGTTTTTTGTTAATTAAAATATTATTTATTTAATAAAATTATCGTCGTTGATAAATAAAAATTGTCGCCGTTGTTTGGGAAAAAAATTTCTCGAAGTAATTCGAAATAAATTAGCGGTCATTTGGTTGTATTTAAATTGTAATTATTATATTTTTTAGTTACCGTTGTAAAATCAACAACAAAATTAGCGCCGTCGCACTTTAAAATTTATTGGACTTTGTAGAATGAAAATTTGATCAATCGGTTTTAGTGTTAATTTCTCTATAGGAAAAAGCATAGTAGCGGCCCTGGGAAATCAGACCGTTACAGATGGTATCAGAGCGGGTTGCGACCACCCTGAGACTGGGTTATGGTACCCATTGGTCTCTTACCCATAATAAGTTCAGTAAATTAAAATAATAATTTTCACTAATACGTTAATAAATTATTTAGTTATGCATTTATGCGATTCTGATGCAATAAATTAGATATACGATTGCTTGTTAGTCAATAATTATTATCTTATTAAATGGCACTTCTAGTTGGAACTATAAATTGCAGCAATAGTATGGATGTAACAAAACTCGTGTGAGCCATGTAAATTTTGTGTCCTGTATGTCATTTTTAAGTGGTGCATTTTCATCTTTTTGTTTATTGTGTCCTGTATGTCACTTAATATGCAATAAATTATTTTCACTAGTATGTTAATAATAATTTTAACTAGTATGTTAAGTGTGGGGTGGATGCATTTGTAGGCCTTGAAATTTGACCAAAATCTCACTTTGGTCCCTACAATTTCAATTTGAACATACTATCATTGTAGGTGACATTTGATTAATGTAACTTATCAATAATAAGTTAAAAAAGTCTGAGTGAGTGTCGTGTTAGCCGTGCACCATAAGAATTGTCGCTAAATTGGAAATATTAATTTAAAGGTATGTATTATCTTCTATATAAATCATGAAATTATATTTTCATATTAAATTATGGAAGAAAAAAAAAAAGTGTTAATGAAATGGACAGCTTTACGGTGATTCATGGATCAAGTAAAATTTTGAAAGGTGAAAAATGATTTTATTATCTTACTGTGCCATAGTTTTCTTTTCGTTAGAAGTCCATGTCCTGTGAGATATGGATTTACCTGTCAGGCGAGACCTGTATGGTGGATTATGTTGTTACCTGTCAGGCGAGACCTGTAGGATGGATTATGTTGTTACCTGTCAGGCAAGACCTGAATGGTGGATTATGGTTGTTACCTGGTAGGCAAGACCTCTAGAGTGGATATATGTTGACCTGTCAGGAGTGTAAATCTTGCAGGTGACTGCCCCTACCATTGGGGATATTTAATGACCCTAACAATATTGGTCACTTTAGATGACACAGTTGTATAGGTTACGGTACTGTCGTAACTCCCGATCATGAGGTTAAATGATTCTATGGCTAGTAAGAAATATATGTGTGCGATATTTTTTAGTATATATCAAAATGATTTGGTTGGTGGATTGAAATGCATTATTTTATTGCGATAGTAGTAGTGGACTTTTATTCCTGCTTGGTGTGTGGATATATATAGTATATTTTGAAAAGTGGTGTTTGATAAAAATATTTAATCCATAAATTCTTTTTATATCATGAAGGCAGTATGTGTACTATCTTCTATGTAAATTTACAAATTATATTTTCGTATAAATTGTGAAAAAAATGTGTTTATTAAAATTGGACAATTTTATAACTTATGTGGATCAAGTAGATTTTAAAGGTGAAAGGTGATTTTTGTTCGACTATGCCATATTTTTTTTTCTCGTTAAACGGATATGACCTGCAAGATGTGGATTTCTTCTCGTCAGGCGGATATAATCTGCGAGATGTGAATTTCTTCTCGTCAGACAGATATGACCTACGAGATGTGGATTTCTTCTCGTCAGGCGGATATGACATGCGAGATGTGGATTTCTTCTCGTGAGGAGGATATGTCACGCGAGATGTGGATTACCTGCTAGGCAAGTCCTACAAGGTGGATTGACTCGTCAGGAGTGCAAATCCTGTAGGTGAAAACCCTACTGTTGGGGATAATAAATGGCCCTGACACTGATAGCCACTTTAGATGGCACAGTTGTACAGGTTACAGTACCGTCGTAACTCTCGATCGTGAGGTAAACGATCCTATGACTGGTAAGGAAGTATGTTATTTTATTGTATACACGTGAGTTGATTAGGCGATTTAAAACCAGTTCTATGTTGAAGATATTTTGTTGAGATTTTGATATTAACAGTATGTCGATTATATTTTGTTGAGATCTGGATACGGCCTAGTGTGGCGACATTTTATTGGAAAGTGGATATTGGATAAAAATACTTGATCCATAAAATGCTTTTATATTACGAAGACAATACACCGATAAAAATAACTCAGATAGATATTGATCCACTACTATCGTTTATGGCGCCAAGATGTGGGGTCATTGAGAGACTATTGGGAGTTAATGCGGAAAAGATAATTTGAACTATTCTTGAGTTTGATGGGTGATTTTTTAGGGTTTTATATAATATTTTTATATACATGTTACATTGACTATTGACTCTTTGTGACGTATCGGATTTTCGTAGTTGTGACGTATTTATATATTTCGATACATATTTATACGTGGTATATGTTCGAGGCGTCTTTATGTGGATTGAGACGTATTTATATGGCTGACACGTATTTGAATGTTTTGAGACGTATTTACGTGGTTGCGACATATTTACATACTTCCAAATAGCTATATGATTCTGGATATATTTATGTGGTTCGGTGATATTTATGTGAGTGAGAAATATTTATGTCGATTTTGACGTATTGCGAAAAATTTATTATTTGAAGTTAGATTGTGCTAATATTTATAAAACGTTTACGAGATTATTGAAATTTTGATGTGGATATTGGGATTGATGATTTTTGGTCTTACGGGTCAGTCCACGTGGAGTTTGGATTATCTGTTGCTTATGATGTTGGTTGCGAATATGTTGGTTAAATGTTAAATGGAATGGATAAATGCTGGTCATGGGATATGGCAGTGAACTTCAAAAGTCATGCCAAGCGAGAAAATTATTGAGGTCATAGACCTATTGAAAATGAGATAGACCCAATCCAGTGAAACTACCGTAATATTTTAAGAATATATTGTATTTATAGTTATTTTTATCAGAGTAGCGCAGCGGAACATTTAGGAATATAAGATTCTTTGATAGTTGGTTGTCTGTGTTAGGTGTTACCGATTAAAATGCACCTTGTTTGTCGGTATTGGGTACAATGTGGGTCAAACAAGAAAAAAAAAGAAGAAGATGAAATGAAAATGAAAACGTGGCATCAAGGGAATAAAATCCAAACCACTTATTTCATGCATATATATATATATATATATATATATATTCATAGATACATTCAGGAAAAAAAAAAAAACAGAAAGAAAAAAAAATAGAAAAGAAAGAGAAGTAGGTTGGCGACAATAAGGAGAAAGAGAGCTTTGGCTGGTGGGGCGGTTCATCGACGGTGAGGTGAAGGCAGTCGGCGTAGTGGTGTGGCGTTGTCGTTCGTCGGCGATGTGCAGATGGTGTGGGGTGCTCGGTCGGCGGTGTTGTGTTCCGGCGTAGGTGGAACATTGAGTATGTGTGTGTGTTTCGTTCGTGTGTGTGTTATGTTCATCGTGAGGGGTGTGTGTGCTCTGATTATTGAGGAGGGGTGACGAGTGAGATCATCGGAGCTGGTGAAGAGAAAGAGAGTTGTGTCGTTCGGCGAACCAGTAACGCGAAACAGAAACAGAACCATCGTCGTGGCGGTGAAGATCTAGTGGGCTGAAGAGAAAAAAAAAAGGCGTTTGCCACGGCGGTGAAGTGTAGGCGCAGAAAACAGAAAAAAAAAAAAAAAGGAAAAAAAAAAAAAAAACAAAAGAAGAAAATCAAATAAAAACAAAAATCCAAAATCCAATCTCTGGGCAGGCGGAAGATTCGGAATACGTAGAATTTCGAACTCTTTTAATATATGTATTTAATTTTCTCATTGTGTGATAGTTTAGACGATGTGAAAATTATGTGAAAAACATGCCAATGTATTTTTTACGTCACACTAATCTATAAACTATGATTTCAAAATGAGATATTAATATTTTTAATAGTGTTCTAGATTAGAATGCATGTGAATGTTATATATAACATTAGTTATAATGTTAATGTCATATATAACTTCATTACAATCTGTGTGTCCTGTGAATGCTAAATATAACATCCAATGGAATAGAAAATAACATCAATTCATATTGATAATAACACAAATTATAACGTGTTGAATGCAATATGACTTACTAATAAATATAATTTAGATATTGATGTAACACTCAATTATCTTTTGATAATGTATAAGACCATGCTAAATGTAACACGAATGTTAAACTGAAAATTCTGAAAATGTCATGTTGAATGTAATAGGACTGTATAAATCTGAAATTAGTGAAAAACAAAATAGTGAATGTTATTATTTTGAAGATTTTATTGGAATATATAATTAGATCGGAAAAAAAAAATGTGTAAAATAATAATTTTTTTTTTTTTGTTTTAATAAAATGAAAATCGTTTCATAACAAAATGGCAATTTAAAAAAGGCATCTCCAATACGGCGAATCTTACAGGGCAAATTAATCTTGCAAATTTTATTTTATTTTATTATTATTATTTTTTATTTTTTATTTTTTTTGGCTAGTTGTTTCGGAAAATCTGTATAGCGAGATTATTTGGTTTAATTTTAAACAGTTGGAATCAATTGATACTAACATATTTTATTTGCGTTCACTCGGTAATTTTTTCTTAATATTATATCAAATAGAAAAATTAATTTTAATTTTAATTGAATCACTATATTAATTAGTTTTTATATTTTAATTTGATAAAAAAAATTCGGAATATTTTAAAATATATATTTGAAGATTGACCTTGCTTGACTAGATCATTTTTCAATGCAATCCACAAGAAAATAGTCATTTTGTTCACACGAACAAGATTTCTAAAATTATGTACCAGGTTTAGTCAAGAATCATATACCAAAATCAACATGCATACAATACATTTTATGGGTATTTGTGATCTACTTGTCCTATTTTTCTTTTCTATTAAGAATTTTCTTATCTCATTTACTAAATATCAATAAATCTTTATAAACACCATGTAATTCTCCAATAGATAAAAAAAAAAAAAAAATATTGAAATTTTTATTATGACGACAACTTTATTCTTATCAATTTAAAAATAATTAAAAATTAAAATACATAAATATCCCTTTAATTATTATTTTTATATATATTTTACTTCATTACTTTTTTACACTAACCTATTTTAAAAAAATAAATATTTTTAAACCCCTTCTTCTTTTAACAAAATAATAATAAAAAATATTGTTCAGTCCTTGCCGGTCATGTTGAGTTAGTTGTGGTGGTGGTGTATGCGAGTTGTTTTCCGCTGGAGCGAAGGCAATTATGGGTTGATTTACTTGATTTCATGTCAACCAATACCTTACTCTAATTTGGGGATGTGATTTCAAAATTGTTCGTGATGACTCTGAAATATTGGGGCGCCTTTCGCTCTTTTGGCGTAGCAAGCAAGACTTTAAGATTGCGCCCAAGCGGCCGGTTTGGTGAAGCCTCCTTTCTGTTTTGTTGATGTTTTTTGATGGATGGATACTTAGTTCTATTATGCTAATGAATTACGGTTTTGATAGATGTATTTTGAGCTGTAGGAAATTATAGATGGATGTTTTGTAAAGGTGTATTGAATATGTTTTTGTTCTGCTTTGCTGATTTTGATTTTTTTTTTGTGTCATGTTCTGTTCGGTAAAGGTGTCCTTTTTTTTTTGTTCGGTACCAGTCCAAGTACAATGCTTTGGTTCGGTAAGGATGGATTGTCCACTGTTTTGTTTGTCTAATTTTTTTTTTTTTTGGTTTGGTACAATTTTTTATTTGTCTAGTTTTTTTTTTTTTATCTTCATTAAATCTTAAGGATGTTTAGTTTGGTACAATGTTCAATAGTGATGTTCGGTTTGTTTGTCCAGTTTTTGACGATCAATACAATATTTGGTTTGTTTGTCTAGGTACAATATTTGATCAATAAAATATTTGGTTTATTTCTCTAGGTATAATATTTGATCAATTTCATATTTGGTTTGTTTGGTGATGAATAAATACCTTATTTGGTAATGAATTTAGGTTTAATGTCCCGTTCGTTTAAGTTCATTATTTTATTTATTTTTTAGTTCTAAAATGAATTTGGCGTTTTGTTTTTGATGTATGAGATGAATTTGGTGATCAGTTTTTGTTTAGTTCAAAATAAAGTGTTTGAGTTAGCTTAATTAAGAAACAAAATACGAAATACACCATTAATTAAACAAAATCTAATAAAACATTCAAAATGCGATTTATTTCCAAATGACTACAAATACCACCCATGAAACAACTAATGCTATCAATCATTTCGTTTCTTTGTTCTTCCTTCAATTATTCTCCTCTTCTAAAACATTCATTTTTCTTGATAATCTTGGTGTTATTGTCGATGACCTTGGACACATAGGAGGATCAACCAGTAAGAAATAACGACAACCTCTAGCCTAGAAATCAAATTGGATTTTTTTTTTTAAATATTTGATGAAAATGGTATGGACAAAAAAGAAAAAAAATACCTAATTGTAATTTCTACAAGAATAAAACGTCCTTTAAGAATTATGTGCAGTCCAGGATGTTACCATTTTTGCTTTCCTCCCACAATTACAATTTTTTTTATTCTCCTTGATTTTTGTTAGACAAATAAAAAAGAAGAGTAAGAAAGAGTGTTTATAGGGTGAAAATGGAGAATGAATAATAATATAGAGTGGGAAGAGTATTTATAGGCTGTCAATGAAGGAATAATAAGAAAACATCAATAGAAATGAGAGGAAAATTAGTTGGGATCGAAAATGATTGTTAATCAAACATTGACTGTTAACTTTAACTTAATAGAATCTTACAAAGGGGCCAATTTAGAATAAAAATAAAATGACATAATGTGTCTATTTTCAAATACAAATGGCCAATTGGGCACCGACTGCATTTGTCCGGGACCAAAAAGAACATTATCCAAATATGTTCTGGAGAAAAAGGAATATAATTCCGCAAATGACTTAAAGAATCACTTGATACTGTTGTTCAACACGAAGACAGAGAGAGATCCAATGTAGTTTGAGGTTCGATCATAGAACAAATGATCTTCCTAACAGGTGAACTTGCTGCACAGATTTCCTGCCCACAACGATTTTGTGTTTGATGTTTTGGTGTGCAATTTGCTAGAAGCCAGATATTCATCGATGTTGGCTTTTGCTCATAATTTAACAAGACTTATGATTCGGCACAAGAGCTCTGAGTGATTTAGATCGTTTTGGGTGAGCAGTTTTTGGCGGGTTTAGGCTCTCCTACGAGGCTAATGTGAGGCATCGTTGGAATCCCTAGAGGAGTTTGGAGGGGACAAATTTGAATCTTTTGGTTCTATCAAACCTGTTGCTTCCTCTCTGTCGGATGTGCGGAGTTGTCACCCTAGAGTTTGACGGTGGCCTACACCAACTCCTCTTGTGCCAAGCCTTCGCTGATTGTTCCTTCGTCAGTGCCGTCGCCAGAGAAAACTCTACGGGTTGTGTCAAAACGATTGTCGTTCCTGGAGTATGAGAAATTGGAGTGTATTGATGGGATTTTCAAGACATTTTGCTCGTTCCCACAGAAGGTGTCAACTGATACTGCTCGATTTCATCAACAATCACAGCCTCCAAAACCTAATTAACACTTGCAATACTAAGGATAAGTACTTGGAATACCGGTCTGGTATCAGCTGAATATCCTTCGGTGTAAGAATAAGTTAATCAAGTATTGAGTGAAATCATAATCATGGAACGAATTGACTATAAACGTAACCTGTAGATAACTCTATTTATAGAGTATAAAATTAACTCACCTCCTACTATTTCGAAAAAATAATATCTCCCGGATTTGGGGGAAAGAATATCTCCGCGATTTAAGGAGAATATATCTCTTGGATTTAGACAAAATAATATCTCCTGAATTTGAGAGTATAATATCTTGAGAATAATTCAAATTAAATCTGGTTGACCAGTTATTATGGACCATAGTTTCTTGGTCCAAATTATTAATTACTTATTCATCACACTTACATAATATGGGTTCCCCATTTAAGCCCATTTTGGCATTCACCATGAGTCCTTAACGTGATTAATTACTTATTCATCACACTTACATAATATGGGTTCCCATTTAAGCCCATTTTGGCATTCACCATGAGTCCTTAATGTGGGGATTTATCTAGTAAATTTTACCCGCATCCACATCCATTACCTTTGCAACAGGAAGTTTTTTTATTTTTTTTAACATCCTCTTTCCCCCTTATTTTCTATTTTTTGTTTTGTGTTGTACTTTTTATTTTTGTTTTTAGTTTTATTTTTTTTATTTACTTGTATATGATGTTTATAGGGAAAAAAAAAAAAATCAAGAGTAAAAAATTAGAAAACAAAAAATAGAAAATAAAAACAAAAGAAAAAAGAAAAATTTTAATTTAAAAACAAAAAACAAACTTGTTTTTTTTAAATAGCTTTCCTCTTTTTTTTTTTTTTTTTTTATATAGTTTTTAACTTTCGATTTTCTTTTTATTTTCTGTAAATATCATTAAAAAATAAAGATGAAAAAAAAAAATGAAACAAAAAAAAAAACGTGGAGAATAAAAAGAAAAAAAAAATAGAAAAAAAAAGAGCGAGTAGAGAATAAAAGAAAAAAAAAAAGAAAGAAAAAAAATTATTAGATGGTTAGTATATTTTTAAAATTTCAAATTACTAGTCCCGAAAATAAAATATATTAAAATAAGAGGAGAATCTTAATCTTATTAACAAGAAATGAAGACCAACATGAGTTGGTCCAAACGGAAAGGGCTTGGGTTCCACCTCCAGAGATTGGACTTCAGGGGGTTGTGTATGAAAGTTTTTTGTTGGAAGAGGTATTCCGTTTCTAGCACCAACAGCACCTTGAGAAATTAGTCTCTTCCGACCGTGGGACGAGGATACTCTGAAAATCGGAAAAATAAATAAATAAATAAATAAATAAATGAAGGGTTAAATTAGTATCTCCATATATATATATTCACTAGATCTAGTCAGAGAGAATTGGCTGAATTGATTTTTATGTACTAGGTTTAGTCAAAAATCAAGAATCATCCTTTACATTATTGGAGGTGATTAGACCCAACAAAGCAAATAATTTGGCCTCTTCTTCATGTCCCAAAATCCAACACCTACTTCCTTAAAAAATACACGCACAAAAAAATTATTTTCATATTTTATTTTTACTTTTATTCTTATTTTTTACTTTTATTTATTTATTTATTTTTCATTTTTTATTTTTAAATTTTTTTGGTCCAGTATTTGTAGGGAAAAACAAAAGTAAAAATCTAGAAAAAAAATGCAAAAAAAAAAAATCAAAAAACAGGATTTGAAAAATAAAGAAATGATTATAAAACAAAATATAGTTTCTAATCTTTGTTTTTAAAATTAAAGTTTTTTTATTTATTTTTTAATTTTTTTGGATAAACACCATGTAGAAATAAAATAAGGAACAACGCAAAAATAAATAAAAAAAATAGAAAATAGAAAACAAGATAAACAATAGAGAATGAGAAATTGAAAAAAAAAAATTAGAAAACAAAAGCATAAGACAAATATGTGTAAGAGTACTTTTGTTAACAAAATGTGATTTTTTAAAATAAAATAATAATAAAAAATTATATTACAAATGTATTTCGTAAACAAAAATTGTAGGAGGCGTCTCAGATTATTAAACTGAAAAGCTAAAAGATGTTGTAAATACTATTAAAATTAGATAGGGTTATTCATATTATTTTTAAAATGAAGGTTTTAAACTCTTATACCCCAAATATATATATATATATATATATATTGGTAGCAATTTATTTGCTACAAAACACAAGTGTACGAGTCAAGTTTTTATAGTAAATGGTGAGTAGAGTGTCGTATCCATAGGGATTGATTTAAATTATTGCTAAATACCGCGATTATCGTAACCCAACTTTATCTAGACGACTAAGGTTAAATGCGGTTGAAAACAAAATAAAAACAAATATAAAATCAATAAACAAACTAAAATATAGATTTCCTATGCACAAACGTTCTAAGGGCTCAATTTCATCTCGTTATTTTCATTTCATCCTATTAAATTATTAGTCAATTTCATTAATTCAATAATCAAGGTCATTTGTGCTTATTCACTATCTCTCTCGAGTGTCAAGTGAATGATTATGTAAACACTTTAATATTGATATCTCAATCTAGTATTTAGGTGAAAAAATTCGTTATATCCGACCTTATAGATTATCCAAGCTGTAAATATCTCCTGATTTATTAAAATTACATTGAGTTTAACCTAAGTCTGAACCCAAAATTACCTTTCCCGAGTGTCAAATTCCAAGTTCTCAAATCAATCAAGATATCATATGGAAACATAGATTGGAAGCATTAATAGGGCAAACACAATTGAATAGAGATTATAGTCGATAAATCTAGAATTTGATCAAGATTCTAAATTTTGAACTCAAATACCTAGGTGTTGATTTCTTTCGGACTCACAACAACCTAAATTATACACTTTCAATTCCGGCTAAGAACTCAATCTCTATCTCAAGTATAAAATTCACAATCTCAAATCATCTAATTCATTGACCACATGAATCAAAAGCATTAAACATAGAGAAGCATAAAATAGAATTAAAATTAACAATTAACAAATATTCAAAATATGGTTCAAACATGATTACATCAAGCCCTAGATAAAATGACTAACTCAACATAGATAAATCCATAACTAATACTTTCAAGAAATCCATAAATGTAAAATAACAAATACAAAGTCAAGAAATATTAGGGAGGAGAGAAGAAATCCAAATCTCATTCGTGGAGAAGTTCTATTTCTTCTCTCTGTCCCGTTCTCATTCCTCTTCAACTCCTCTTCCTACTCCACCTCAAAAATGAGCCAAAATTCCCTTAAGATGATTTAGATCGAAGAGTTAGCGATGTAGAACGCATTTTCGCGCTGCAGCCCCGTGTTTTTGCTCTGTAGCGCGAGGTTTCTAAAAAATAGCCATAACTTCTCGTCCAAATTCCAATTGACGTGATTCAAAATTATTTGAAAATCTAAGAAAATGATCTACAACTTTAAAATTTTGAGTTTTTCTAAAATCGGATTGAATCGGTAAAAAATAAGTTTGAAGTTCGTCGAGCGGCGCTACAGTGCCAAATTGCTAGGGTTTGTGTGGATTGACCACCCGTGCTGCAGCCCCAAAAGGCGCCCATCCACACTGTAGTGCCAAATCATTGGCGTTGCAGTGCCATTTTGCGGTGGCTAGATCCCTACTACAGTGCCATTTTGATGGTGTTGCAGCCTTGAGCTGCTGTTACCTTTCTTTTCTTGATTTGTCTCCGTTTTTCCAAACTCTACGTATCGAAACCAAATAAAATTAGAAATTAACAATAAAAACAGTAAAAATCACTCAAAACTAACACTTAACTACAAAGATATAATGATTAAAAAATCGACTTATCACACACACACACACACACACACACACACACACACACACATATATAGGCTTGATCCACTTGGCCCACTAGGTTAAAACTCTAACTATAGGGTCTCCCACTTTCCCTATAAATACTTGTATATATTGTTGTATTCTCTAAATCACTTTCTCATAATATTAATACATTATTCATGTTCCTCACTTCTCAATTATTTTAACAATAGACATATATATAGAGAGAGAGAATTGTATTTATTCATTCTTCATGTTTCTCATATTATTAAACTGAGAAGATAAGGGACCAATTCTAATATTATTAAAATAATATGAGGATGTTCGTGTTATTTGTCAAAATGGTGGGTTTAAACTTGTATATTCATATATATATATATATATTACATTTATTCATTCTTTATGTTAGTCAAAGAGAATTGACTCAATTTTTTGTTTTTTTAATTATTAAATGTGGTGGGGATGCAGATGTGGCTCAGGGTTAGCCCTTGGGTAAAATGACCAATGTAGTTGCTTGGGGCCCTGGAGGTCCCTTAAACTTATATATATATATATATATATATATATATATATATTACTATTAGCGCCGCTTACCACCAGCTCTTAAATTGATGTGGAAACTACAAAATGAACCCACTTAGTTTTTTCTTTTCTTTTTCACATTGGTTATTCCTATTAGCATTTCGGGAACTAATTTGCCACTATTAATAAATCGTTATCTTCCATACACATTGTCACTTCTAAGAAAAGGGAACAAAATATGGTAATAACTACTAATAAAACTGAAAATGAAACCTAGAATTTCTCCTAATTGTGATTGTTGTTCAATGATTTTTATACATCACATGAATCTATAAATTATGATCTTCAAAATGAGATGTTGATTTTTTAATGGTGTTTTGGATTAGAATGCATGTGAATGTTATATATAACATTAGTTATGATGTTAATATAATATATAACATCATTACAATCTGTGTGCCCCGTGAGTGCTGAATATAACTTCCAATGCAATAGAAAATAACATCAATTCATATTGATAATAACACAAATTATAACTTGTTCAATGCGATATGGTTTATTGATAAATATGATTTAGATATTGAATGTAACACTCAATTATCTTTTGATAATGTATAAGACCATGTTAAATATAACACGAATGTTAAAACTGAAAATTCTGGAAATGTCATGTTGAATGTAACAGGACTGTATAAAACTGAAATTAATAAAAAAAAAAAATATTGAATGTGATATCATTTTGAAGATTTTATTGGAATATACAATTAGATCGTGAAAAAAATGTGAAAAATAATAGGCTTTTTTTTTTTTTTTTTTATTTTAATGAAATCGTTTCATAAGAAATAACGATTTAAAAAAGACAATCTCCAATACGGCAATTCTTACAAGGACAAATTAGTCTTGCAAATTTTATTTTATTGTTAAAAAAATTGGGACTAGACGGTTCGAAAAATCTGTATAACAAGATTGTTTGGTTTAATTTTAAATAGTTAGAATCAATTGATACTAACATATTTTATTTGCGTTCACTTGATAGTTTTTTCTTAATATTATATCAAATAAAAAATTAATTTTAATTCAATCACTATATTAATTATTTTTTTATATTTAAATTTGATAAAAAGTTATGAATATTTAAAATAAAAATATACTTAAAGATTGACCTTGACTTGACTAGATCACTTTTTCAATGCAATCCACAAGAAAATAGTCATTTTGTTCACACGAACAAGATTTCGAAAATTATGCACTAGGTTTAGTCAAGAATCAAGAATCATGTACCAAAATTCAACACCTACTTCCTTAAAAAACATAAAAAAGTTTCAGTAGTAGCAGACTAATGATGTAAACATGCATACAATACATTTTATGGGTATTTGTGATCTACTTTCCTTTTTTATTTTCTATTAAGCAATCTCATACCTCATTTACTAAATATCAATCAATATTTTTAGGGTTAATTATACTTTACCTCTTGTAATTTGGCCAATTTTTTTATCATTTTTTTTTTTTTTTAACACCACATAATTCTTCTATAGATAAAAAATTATTGAAATTTTTATTGTGACGACAACTTTACCCTTAACTATTTAAAAAATAATTAAAAATTAAAATACATAAATATTCGTTTAAGTTATTTATTTATTTTATATTTTCTTCATTACTTTTTTACACTAGCCTATATATATATATATATATATAATATATATATATATATATATATATATATATTAAACCCCTTCGTTTTTTAACAAAATACTAATAAAAAAATTGTTTAGTCCTTGCCGAACTTCTCTCTATCTCTCATGTATTTTTACAAGAAAAATTAATCAAAGGTGGTGACTATTATTTTTTAAATGATAGGGGCAATTTGTTGATTTGCACAATATGACAGGAGAGGTAAGGGGTATAACAAGAAAAAAAAAAAAAAATTAGGCGTGATTTAATATTGTTTTTTCAAATTTTTTTTATTCTAATTGTAGAGTAATTTATTTTTTTGGCTCCTATCAATTTATATTTTTAATTTTTATCAATATTTAGTTCACTTTAACTATCAAATTATATAGGAATTCAACATTTAATCAATATCAACTCCATAAATTCAAATAATTTGATGTTAATGTTAAATGAAATATTATTTAATTTGATGTTAATGTTAAATGAAATATTATTAAAATAAGAGGAGAATCTTCATCGTTTGAAATGAAGAGTAGTAGTCCAAAAGGATTTTATGTACTAGGTTTAATCAAAAATCAAGAATCATCCTTTACATTATTGGAGGTGATTTGACCCAACAACGCAAATAATTTGGCCTCTTCTTCATGTACCAAAATTCAACACCTACTTCCTTAAAAAATTCAAGCACAAAAAAATTATTTCATATTTTTATTCTTATTTTTTTTAATTATATTTATTTTTTATTTTTCTATTTCTTTCATTTTTTCTTTTAAATTTTTTTGTCCAGTATTTGTAGGGAAAAACAAATGTATAAGTCTAGGAAAAAAATGCAAAAAATAAAAAAAGAGGTTTTGAAAAATAAAGAAATGAATTACAAAAAAAATGGTTTTTATTCTTTGATTTTAAACTTAATTTTTTTGTTCGATAAACACCATATAAAAATAAAAATAAGGAACAACGCAAAAATAAAAAATAGAAAACAAGATTAAAAAAAAAAAAAAAATACAGACAGAAAAAGTTGAAAAAAAAATTAGAAAACAAAAGCGTAAGAAAAAATATGTTGTAAGAGCTTTTATATTAACAAAATGTGAACTTTTTTAAAATTGAAAAAGAAAAAATATACTACTAATGTATTTTGTCCAAAAAATTGTACGGGGCGTCTCAAATTATTAAACTAAAAAGCTAAAAGATATTGTAATTACTATTAAAACAAGATAGGGTTATTCTTATATATATATATAATTTTCGCGAGTGCATAATCATTAGATGCATTTTATAACATTTAGAAAATAACGGGGTAGATTGTGTCATTTATTATTTGATTTAAAAATTTTAGGGGGCAATTAGCAATTTAAAAAAAAAAAATTTAGATTTTGGGTTTAACTAAGAACTTAAAGAATATTTAGGGGAGATTCATGTAATTTGAAAAAAATAAAATAAAATAAAAATTATATATATATATATATATATATATATATATATATATATATATATATATATACATACATTCAGAAAAAAAAAGGGAGAAAACAAAACAAAAAAAAAGAAATAGAAGAGAGAGAGAAAAGTCGGTCGGCGACAGTAAGGAGAGAGAGGGGTTCGGCCGGTGGGGTGGTTCGTCGACGGTAAGGTGAAGGCAATCGACATGGCGGGGTGGCGTTGTCGTTCGTCAGTGATTTGCAGATAGTGTAGGGTGCTCGATCAGGGTGTGTGTTCCGGCGTGGATGTGCGTGGGTGTGAATGTTGAGTTTGTGTTTGTGTTTCGTTTGTGTGTGTGTGTGTTTTGTTCATCGTGAGGGTATGTGTGCTCTGATCGTTGAAGAGGGGCGGCGAGTAAGATCGCCGGAGATGGTGAAGAGAGAGAGAGAGAGAGAGTTGTTCGCCTGAACCAATAACGCGAAGCAGAAACAGAACCATCGCCGCGGCGGTGAAGATCCAGTGAGTTGAACAGGAAAAAAAAAAAAAAAGCATTCGCCACAGTGTTGAGGTCCAGGCGTAGAAAACAGAAAATAGAAAAGAAAGAAAAAAAAAGTGAAAAAAAAAAAAGAATAAAAAAAGAAGGAAAAAAAGAAGAAGAAGAAGAAAATCAAATAAAAACAAAAATCTAAAATCCAATCTCTCGGCAGGCAGAAGATTTGGAACAGGTAGAATTCTGAACTCTTTTAATATATGAATTTAATTTTCTCATTGTGTGATTTATGGTAAATTGTGGAATTTTACCTATTAAATTATATGAAATAATTTAGAAGGCGTGAAAATTATGTGAAAAGCATGTCAATGTGTTTTTATGTGTCGTATTAATTAAATGCACGTATTAGAGGAGTTGGAGTTCTACTGAGTGTTGGCTCACAACCTCACAGTTTTGGTTGCAGTGTCGTTGAGGACGAATCGATGCCGGGAATTATATAAAGAAATATTATTTGTAATAATTGTAATTAATTTACTGCTGTAAAAAACTGACTCGATAAAGTGAATAAAATTATTGTCATCGTAAATATTGTTGTATTATAAGATTTAAACTGATAATTATAATTGTCGTCGTAATTGTATATTAAATTTGTATTAAATTTACCGGTGATAGAAATTTATTTGGGTATTTAAAAATAATATGGTGACAAGAATTTCAACTGAAATTATAATTAGTTTGTAATTATATTATATTATGAATCCATAATATCATTCCATTCTCTTACATAAAGGGAGTTTATAAATCAAGTAATGGATGTATTTTTAAATTGACGTTATGTGTATCTAATTATTAGTTACTCTAATGGTCATGTTTAATATGCAAAATAATAAGGAAATATATTTAAATAAAGTAGTAATCAATATATGCGGTTTCAACAGTGTAGGATTGATTATGTGAAATTATTAAATGAAACTATTTATTAGTTAAATTTACGGTTGTAATCTTTATTTATGTTAGTTGTATTTATTATTTACAGTTGTAATTTCGATTCGATAAATTGATAAATTATGAATTTGATAATTTTAATTATCGTCGTCGCGTGTAAAATTTATCAGTTTTTTGTTAATTAAAATATTATTTATTTAATAAAATTATCGTCGTTGATAAATAAAAATTGTCGCCGTTGTTTGGGAAAAAAATTTCTCGAAGTAATTCGAAATAAATTAGCGGTCATTTGGTTGTATTTAAATTGTAATTATTATATTTTTTAGTTACCGTTGTAAAATCAACAACAAAATTAGCGCCGTCGCACTTTAAAATTTATTGGACTTTGTAGAATGAAAATTTGATCAATCGGTTTTAGTGTTAATTTCTCTATAGGAAAAAGCATAGTAGCGGCCCTGGGAAATCAGACCGTTACAGATGGTATCAGAGCGGGTTTGCGACCACCCTGAGACTGGGTTATGGTACCCATTGGTCTCTTACCCATAATAAGTTCAGTAAATTAAAATAATAATTTTCACTAATACGTTAATAAATTATTTAGTTATGCATTTATGCGATTCTGATGCAATAAATTAGATATACGATTGCTTGTTAGTCAATAATTATTATCTTATTAAATGGCACTTCTAGTTGGAACTATAAATTGCAGCAATAGTATGGATGTAACAAAACTCGTGTGAGCCATGTAAATTTTGTGTCCTGTATGTCATTTTTAAGTGGTGCATTTTCATCTTTTTGTTTATTGTGTCCTGTATGTCACTTAATATGCAATAAATTATTTTCACTAGTATGTTAATAATAATTTTAACTAGTATGTTAAGTGTGGGGTGGATGCATTTGTAGGCCTTGAAATTTGACCAAAATCTCACTTTGGTCCCTACAATTTCAATTTGAACATACTATCATTGTAGGTGACATTTGATTAATGTAACTTATCAATAATAAGTTAAAAAAGTCTGAGTGAGTGTCGTGTTAGCCGTGCACCATAAGAATTGTCGCTAAATTGGAAATATTAATTTAAAGGTATGTATTATCTTCTATATAAATCATGAAATTATATTTTCATATTAAATTATGGAAGAAAAAAAAAAAGTGTTAATGAAATGGACAGCTTTACGGTGATTCATGGATCAAGTAAAATTTTGAAAGGTGAAAAATGATTTTATTATCTTACTGTGCCATAGTTTTCTTTTCGTTAGAAGTCCATGTCCTGTGAGATATGGATTTACCTGTCAGGCGAGACCTGTATGGTGGATTATGTTGTTACCTGTCAGGCGAGACCTGTAGGATGGATTATGTTGTTACCTGTCAGGCAAGACCTGAATGGTGGATTATGTTGTTACCTGGTAGGCAAGACCTCTAGAGTGGATATATGTTGACCTGTCAGGAGTGTAAATCTTGCAGGTGACTGCCCCTACCATTGGGGATATTTAATGACCCTAACAATATTGGTCACTTTAGATGACACAGTTGTATAGGTTACGGTACTGTCGTAACTCCCGATCATGAGGTTAAATGATTCTATGGCTAGTAAGAAATATATGTGTGCGATATTTTTTAGTATATATCAAAATGATTTGGTTGGTGGATTGAAATGCATTATTTTATTGCGATAGTAGTAGTGGACTTTTATTCCTGCTTGGTGTGTGGATATATTATAGTATATTTTGAAAAGTGGTGTTTGATAAAAATATTTAATCCATAAATTCTTTTTATATCATGAAGGCAGTATGTGTACTATCTTCTATGTAAATTTACAAATTATATTTTCGTATAAATTGTGAAAAAAATGTGTTTATTAAAATTGGACAATTTTATAACTTATGTGGATCAAGTAGATTTTAAAGGTGAAAGGTGATTTTTGTTCGACTATGCCATATTTTTTTTTCTCGTTAAACGGATATGACCTGCAAGATGTGGATTTCTTCTCGTCAGGCGGATATAATCTGCGAGATGTGAATTTCTTCTCGTCAGACAGATATGACCTACGAGATGTGGATTTCTTCTCGTCAGGCGGATATGACATGCGAGATGTGGATTTCTTCTCGTGAGGAGGATATGTCAC
The DNA here is from genome assembly GCA_016647705.1 of Eucommia ulmoides. Classification (NCBI taxonomy): domain Eukaryota; kingdom Viridiplantae; phylum Streptophyta; class Magnoliopsida; order Garryales; family Eucommiaceae; genus Eucommia; species Eucommia ulmoides. Next base: position 50,525 of record JAENRU010000476.1, read on the forward strand.
GCGAGATGTGGATTACCTGCTAGGCAAGTCCTACAAGGTGGATTGACTCGTCAGGAGTGCAAATCCTGTAGGTGAAAACCCTACTGTTGGGGATAATAAATGGCCCTGACACTGATAGCCACTTTAGATGGCACAGTTGTACAGGTTACAGTACCGTCGTAACTCTCGATCGTGAGGTAAACGATCCTATGACTGGTAAGGAAGTATGTTATTTTATTGTATACACGTGAGTTGATTAGGCGATTTAAAACCAGTTCTATGTTGAAGATATTTTGTTGAGATTTTGATATTAACAGTATGTCGATTATATTTTGTTGAGATCTGGATACGGCCTAGTGTGGCGACATTTTATTGGAAAGTGGATATTGGATAAAAATACTTGATCCATAAAATGCTTTTATATTACGAAGACAATACACCGATAAAAATAACTCAGATAGATATTGATCCACTACTATCGTTTATGGCGCCAAGATGTGGGGTCATTGAGAGACTATTGGGAGTTAATGCGGAAAAGATAATTTGAACTATTCTTGAGTTTGATGGGTGATTTTTTAGGGTTTTATATAATATTTTTATATACATGTTACATTGACTATTGACTCTTTGTGACGTATCGGATTTTCGTAGTTGTGACGTATTTATATATTTCGATACATATTTATACGTGGTTATATGTTCGAGGCGTCTTTATGTGGATTGAGACGTATTTATATGGCTGACACGTATTTGAATGTTTTGAGACGTATTTACGTGGTTGCGACATATTTACATACTTCCAAATAGCTATATGATTCTGGATATATTTATGTGGTTCGGTGATATTTATGTGAGTGAGAAATATTTATGTCGATTTTGACGTATTGCGAAAAATTTATTATTTGAAGTTAGATTGTGCTAATATTTATAAAACGTTTACGAGATTATTGAAATTTTGATGTGGATATTGGGATTGATGATTTTTGGTCTTACGGGTCAGTCCACGTGGAGTTTGGATTATCTGTTGCTTATGATGTTGGTTGCGAATATGTTGGTTTAAATGTTAAATGGAATGGATAAATGCTGGTCATGGGATATGGCAGTGAACTTCAAAAGTCATGCCAAGCGAGAAAATTATTGAGGTCATAGACCTATTGAAAATGAGATAGACCCAATCCAGTGAAACTACCGTAATATTTTAAGAATATATTGTATTTATAGTTATTTTTATCAGAGTAGCGCAGCGGAAACATTTAGGAATATAAGATTCTTTGATAGTTGGTTGTCTGTGTTAGGTGTTACCGATTAAAATGCACCTTGTTTGTCGGTTATTGGGTACAATGTGGGTCAAACAAGAAAAAAAAAAGAAGAAGATGAAATGAAAATGAAAACGTGGCATCAAGGGAATAAAATCCAAACCACTTATTTCATGCATATATATATATATATATATATATATATATTCATAGATACATTCAGGAAAAAAAAAAAAAAACAGAAAGAAAAAAAAATAGAAAAGAAAGAGAAGTAGGTTGGCGACAATAAGGAGAAAGAGAGCTTTGGCTGGTGGGGCGGTTCATCGACGGTGAGGTGAAGGCAGTCGGCGTAGTGGTGTGGCGTTGTCGTTCGTCGGCGATGTGCAGATGGTGTGGGGTGCTCGGTCGGCGGTGTGTGTTCCGGCGTAGGTGTGAACATTGAGTATGTGTGTGTGTTTCGTTCGTGTGTGTGTTATGTTCATCGTGAGGGGTGTGTGTGCTCTGATTATTGAGGAGGGGTGACGAGTGAGATCATCGGAGCTGGTGAAGAGAAAGAGAGTGTGTCGTTCGGCAGAACCAGTAACGCGAAACAGAAACAGAACCATCGTCGTGGCGGTGAAGATCTAGTGGGCTGAAGAGAAAAAAAAAGGCGTTTGCCACGGCGGTGAAGTGTAGGCGCAGAAAACAGAAAAAAAAAAAAAAGGAAAAAAAAAAAAAAAACAAAAGAAGAAAATCAAATAAAAACAAAAATCCAAAATCCAATCTCTGGGCAGGCGGAAGATTCGGAATACGTAGAATTTCGAACTCTTTTAATATATGTATTTAATTTTCTCATTGTGTGATAGTTTAGACGATGTGAAAATTATGTGAAAAACATGCCAATGTATTTTTTACGTCACACTAATCTATAAACTATGATTTTCAAAATGAGATATTAATATTTTTAATAGTGTTCTAGATTAGAATGCATGTGAATGTTATATATAACATTAGTTATAATGTTAATGTCATATATAACTTCATTACAATCTGTGTGTCCTGTGAATGCTAAATATAACATCCAATGGAATAGAAAATAACATCAATTCATATTGATAATAACACAAATTATAACGTGTTGAATGCAATATGACTTACTAATAAATATAATTTAGATATTGAATGTAACACTCAATTATCTTTTGATAATGTATAAGACCATGCTAAATGTAACACGAATGTTAAAACTGAAAATTCTGAAAATGTCATGTTGAATGTAATAGGACTGTATAAATCTGAAATTAGTGAAAAACAAAATAGTGAATGTTATTATTTTGAAGATTTTATTGGAATATATAATTAGATCGGAAAAAAAAAATGTGTAAAATAATAATTTTTTTTTTTTTGTTTTAATAAAATGAAATCGTTTCATAACAAAATGGCAATTTAAAAAAGGCAATCTCCAATACGGCGAATCTTACAAGGGCAAATTAATCTTGCAAATTTTATTTTATTTTATTATTATTATTTTTTATTTTTTATTTTTTTTGGCTAGTTGTTTCGGAAAATCTGTATAGCGAGATTATTTGGTTTAATTTTAAACAGTTGGAATCAATTGATACTAACATATTTTATTTGCGTTCACTCGGTAATTTTTTCTTAATATTATATCAAATAGAAAAATTAATTTTAATTTTAATTGAATCACTATATTAATTAGTTTTTTATATTTTAATTTGATAAAAAAATTCGGAATATTTTAAAAATATATATTTGAAGATTGACCTTGGCTTGACTAGATCATTTTTCAATGCAATCCACAAGAAAATAGTCATTTTGTTCACACGAACAAGATTTCTAAAATTATGTACCAGGTTTAGTCAAGAATCATATACCAAAATCAACATGCATACAATACATTTTATGGGTATTTGTGATCTACTTGTCCTATTTTTTCTTTTCTATTAAGAATTTTCTTATCTCATTTACTAAATATCAATAAATCTTTTATAAACACCATGTAATTCTCCAATAGATAAAAAAAAAAAAAATATTGAAATTTTTATTATGACGACAACTTTATTCTTATCAATTTAAAAAATAATTAAAAATTAAAATACATAAATATCCCTTTAATTATTATTTTTATATATATTTTACTTCATTACTTTTTTACACTAACCTATTTAAAAAAATAAATATTTTTAAACCCCTTCTTCTTTTTAACAAAATAATAATAAAAAATATTGTTCAGTCCTTGCCGGTCATGTTGAGTTAGTTGTGGTGGTGGTGTATGCGAGTTGTTTTCCGCTGGAGCGAAGGCAATTATGGGTTGATTTACTTGATTTCATGTCAACCAATACCCTTACTCTAATTTGGGGATGTGATTTCAAAATTGTTCGTGATGACTCTGAAATATTGGGGCGCCTTTCGCTCTTTTGGCGTAGCAAGCAAGACTTTAAGATTGCGCCCAAGCGGCCGGTTTGGTGAAGCCTCCTTTCTGTTTTGTTGATGTTTTTTGATGGATGGATACTTAGTTCTATTATGCTAATGAATTACGGTTTGATAGATGTATTTTGAGCTGTAGGAAATTATAGATGGATGTTTTGTAAAGGTGTATTGAATATGTTTTTGTTCTGCTTTGCTGATTTTGATTTTTTTTTTGTGTCATGTTCTGTTCGGTAAAGGTGTCTTTTTTTTTGTTCGGTACCAGTCCAAGTACAATGCTTTGGTTCGGTAAGGATGGATTGTCCACTGTTTTGTTTGTCTAATTTTTTTTTTTTTTTGGTTTGGTACAATTTTTTATTTGTCTAGTTTTTTTTTTTTTATCTTCATTAAAATCTTAAGGATGTTTAGTTTGGTACAATGTTCAATAGTGATGTTCGGTTTGTTTGTCCAGTTTTTGACGATCAATACAATATTTGGTTTGTTTGTCTAGGTACAATATTTGATCAATAAAATATTTGGTTTATTTCTCTAGGTATAATATTTGATCAATTTCATATTTGGTTTGTTTGGTGATGAATAAATACCTTATTTGGTAATGAATTTAGTTTAATGTCCCGTTCGTTTAAGTTCATTATTTTATTTTATTTCTTAGTTCTAAAATGAATTTGGCGTTTTGTTTTTGATGTATGAGATGAATTTGGTGATCAGTTTTTGTTTTAGTTCAAAATAAAGTGTTTGAGTTAGCTTAATTAAGAAACAAAATACGAAATACACCATTAATTAAACAAAATCTAATAAAACATTCAAAATGCGATTTATTTCCAAATGACTACAAATACCACCCATGAAACAACTAATGCTATCAATCATTTCGTTTCTTTGTTCTTCCTTCAATTATTCTCCTCTTCTAAAACATTCATTTTTCTTGATAATCTTGGTGTTATTGTCGATGACCTTGGACACATAGGAGGATCAACCAGTAAGAAATAACGACAACCTCTAGCCTAGAAATCAAATTGGATTTTTTTTTTTTTAAATATTTGATGAAAATGGTATGAACAAAAAAGAAAAAAATACCTAATTGTAATTTCTACAAGAATAAAACCTCCTTTAAGAATTATGTGCAGTCCAGGATGTTACCATTTTTGCTTTCCTCCCACAATTACAATTTTTTTTATTCTCCTTGATTTTTGTTAGACAAATAAAAAAGAAGAGTAAGAAAGAGTGTTTATAGGGTGAAAATGGAGAATGAATAATAAATATAGAGTGGGAAGAGTATTTATAGGCTGTCAATGAAGGAATTAATAAGAAACATCAATAGAAATGAGAGGAAAATTAGTTGGGATCGAAAATGATTGTTAATCAAACATTGACTGTTAACTTTAACTTAATAGAATCTTACAAAGGGGCCAATTTAGAATAAAAATAAAAATGACATAATGTGTCTATTTTCAAATACAAATGGCCAATTGGGCACCGACTGCATTTGTCCGGGACCAAAAAGAACATTATCCAAATATGTTCTTGAGAAAAAGGAATATAATTTCCGCAAATGACTTAAAGAATCACTTGATACTGTTGTTCAACACGAAGACAGAGAGAGATCCAATGTAGTTTGAGGTTTCGATCAATAGAACAAATGATCTTCCTAACAGGTGAACTTGCTGCACAGATTTCCTGCCCACAACGATTTTGGTTTGATTTTTTGGTGTGCAATTTGCTAGAAGCCAGATATTCATCGATGTTGGCTTTTGCTCATAATTTAACAAGACTTATGATCGGACAAGAGCTGATTGATTTAGATCGTTGGTGAGCAGTTGTCGGCTCTCCTACGAGGCTAATGTTGAGGCATCGTTGGAATCCTAGAGGAGTTTGGAGGGGACAAATTTGAATCTTTCTGGTTCTATCAAACCTGTTGCTTCCTCTCTGTCGGATGTGGCGGAGTTGTCACCCTAGAGTTTGACGGTGGCCTACACCAACTCCTCTTGTGCCAAGCCTTCGCTGATTGTTCCTTCGTCAGTGCCGTCGCCAGAGAAAACTCTACGGGTTGTGTCAAAACGATTGTCGTTCCTGGAGTATGAGAAAATTGGAGTGTATTGATGGGATTTTCAAGACATTTTGCTCGTTCCCACAGAAGGTGTCAACTGATACTGCTCGATTTCATCAACAATCACAGCCTCCAAAACCTAATTAACACTTGCAATACTAAGGATAAGTACTTGGAATACCGGTCTGGTATCAGCTAAATACCCTTCGGTATAAGAATAAGTTAATCAAGTATTGAGTGAAATCATAATCATGGAATGAATTGACTATAAACGTAACCTGTAGATAACTCTATTTATAGAGTAAAAAAATTAACTCACCTCTTACTATTTCGAAAAAATAATATCTCCGGGATTTGGGGAAAGAATATCTCCTCGATTGAGGGAAAATAATATATCTTGGATTTAGACAAAATAATATCTCCTAAATTTGAGAGCATAATATCTTGAGAATAATTCAAATTAAATCTGATTGACCAGTTATTATGGACTATAGTTTCTTGGTCCAAATTATTAATTACTTATTCATCACACTTACATAATATAGGTTTTCCATTTAAGCCCATTTTGGCATTCACCATGAGTCCTTAATGTGGGCATTTATCTAGTAAATTTTACCCGTATCCACATCCATTACCTTTGCAACATGAAGTTCTTTTTCTTTTTTTTTAACATCCTCCTTCCCCGTTATTTTCTATTTTTCGTTTTTTTGTTGTGTTTTTTATTTTTGTTTTTAGTTTTTTTTTTTATTTACTTATATATGATGTTTATAGAAGAAAAAAAATTCAAGAGCAAAAAATTGGAAAACAAAAAATAGAAAATAAAAACAAAACAAAAAAGAAAAAAATTAAATTTAAAAACAAAAAAACAAACTTGTTTTCTTTAAATAGCTTTCCTCTTTCTTTCTTTTTTTTTTTTAAAAAATTTTTAAATTTTTTTTTTAGTTTTTTACTTTCGATTTTCTTTTTTATTTTCCGTAAATATCATTAAAAAATAAAGATGAAAAAAAAATGAAATAAAAAAAAAACGTGGAGAATAAAAGAAAAAAAAAATAGAAAACAAAAGAGCGAGTAGAGAATAAAAAGAAAAAGAAAAAGAAAGAAAAAAAATTATTAGATCGTTAGTATATTTTTAAAATTTCAAATTACTAGTCCGGAAAAATAAAATATTATTAAAATAAGAGAAAAATCTTAATCTTATTAATAAGAAATGAAGACCAACATAAGCTGGTCCAAGCGGAAAGGGCTTGGGATCCACCTCCAGAGATTGGACTTTAGGGTGTTGTGTATGAAAAGTTTTTTGTTAGGAAAGGTATCCCGTTTCTAGCGCCCGACAGAACTTTGAGAGATTAGTATCTGCCGATCGTGGGGTGGGGATACTCTGAAAAATTGGAAAAAAAAAATAAAAAAATGAAGGGTTTAAATTAGTATCTCCATATATATATATATATATATATATATATATATATATTCACTAGATCTAGTCAGAGAGAATTGGCTGAATTGATTTTTTATTGAATTTGGTGGGAACGTCATGCTTGAATACAATGAAGAAGAGTAGTCCAAAAGGATTTTATGTACTAGGTTTAGTAAAAAATCAAGAATCATCCTTTACATTATTGGAGGTGATTTCACCCAACAAAGCAAATAATTTGGCCTCTTCTTCATGTACCAAAATCCCACACCTACTTCCTTAAAAAATACACGCACAAAAAAATTATTTCATATTTTTATTTTTTACTTTTATTCTTATTTTTTACTTTTATTTATTTTTTTATTTTTCTATTTCTTTCATTTTTTATTTTAAATTTTTTGGTCCAGTATTTGTAGGGAAAAAAAAAAGAGAAAATCTTGAAAAAAAAATAAAAATCAAAAAACAGGATTTGAAAAAAAAAAGAAATGAATTATAAAAAAAATAGTTTCTAATATTTGTTTTTAAATTTAAAGTTTTTTTATTTTTATTTTTAATTTTTTTTGATAAACACCATGTAGATATAAAAATAAGGAACAACACAAAATCAATAAAAAATAGAAAATAGAAAACAAGATAAACAATAGAGAATGAGAAATTGAAAAAAAATAATTAGAAAACAAAAGCATAAGAAAAAATATGTTGTAAGAGTACTTTTATTAACAAAATGTGAATTTTTTAAAATAAAATAATAAAATAGAAATTATATTACAAATGTATTTTGGTAGTGATATATTTTGCTACAAAACACAAGTGTACAAGTCAAGTTTTTATCGTAAATGGTGAGTAGAGTGTCGTATCCATAAGGATTGGTTTAAATTATTGCTAAGTACCGCAATTATCGTAACCCAACTTTATTTAGGCAACCAAGGTTAAATGCAGTTGAAAACAAAATAAAAACAAATATAAAATCAATAAACAAACTAAAATATGGATTTCCTATGCACAAACGTTCTAGGGCTTGATTTCGTCTCGTTATTTTCATTTCATCTTATTAAATTATTAGTGAATTTCATTAATTCAATAATCAAGGTCATTTGTGCTTATTCACTATCTCTCTCGAGTGTCAAGTGATTGAATATGTAAACAATTCAATATTGATATCTCTATCTAGTATTTAGGTGAAAACATTTGTTATACCCGACCTTATAGATTATCTAAACTGTAAATATTTCATGTTTTATTAAAGTTTACGTTGTGTTTAATCTAAGTTTGAAGCCAAAATTATCTTTCCTGAGTGTCAAGTCCCAAGTTCTTAAATCAACCAAGATATCATATGGAAACATAGATTGGAAGCATTAATAGGGCAAACACAATTGAATAGAGATTATAGTCGATAAATCTAGAATTTGATCAAGATTCTAAATTTTGAACTCAAATACCTAGGTGTTGATTTTCTCTCGGACTCACAACAACCTAAATTATGCACTCTCAATTCCGACTAAGAACTCAATCTCTCTCGAGTATAAAATTCACAACCTAAAATTATCTAACTCATTGACCACATGCATCAAATGCATTAAACATAGAGAGGTATAAAATGGAATTAAAATTAACAATTAACAACATATTAAAAATATGGTTGAAACAAGATTACATCAAACCCTACATTAAATGACTAACTCAACATAGAAAAATTCATAACTAATACTTTCAAGAAATCCACAAATGTAAAATAACAAATACAAAGTCAAGAAATATTAGGTAGGAGAAAAGAAATCCAAATCTCATTTGTAGGGAAGTTCTACTCCAAATTTCCAATCTCTGTTTCTTCTCTCTGTCCCGTTCTCGTTCCTCTTCAATTCCTCTTCCTACTCCACCTAAAAAATGAGCCAAAATGCCCTTAAGATGATTTAGATCGAAGAGTTGGCAATGTAGAACGCGTTTTCGCGCTGCAGCCCCGTGTTTTTGCTCTGTAGCACGAGGTTTCTAAAAAATAGCTATAACTTTCTCGTTCAAATTCCAATTGACGTGATTCAAAATTATTTGGAAATCTAAGAAAATGATCTATAACTTTAAAGTTTTGAGTTTTTCTAAAATCAGATCGAATAAGCAAAAAATAGGTTTGAAGTTCGTCGAGTGGCACTACAACACCAAATTGCTAGGGATTGTGTGGACTGATCACCCGTGTTGCAGCGCCAAAAGGCGCCCATCCACACTGTAGTTCCAAATCATTGGCGTTGAAGTGCCGTTTTGCGGTGGCTAGATCCCCAATACAGTGCCGTTTTGATGGCGTTGCAGCCTTGAGCTGCTGTTTGCCTTCCTTTTCTTGATTTGTCTCCGTTTTCCTGAACCTTACATAACAAAACCAAATAAAATTAGAAACTAATAATAAAAACAGTAAAAATCAATCAAAACTAATACTTAAATACAAAGATATAATGATCCGAAATCGACTTATCACACACGCACACACATATATATATATGGGCTTGATCCACTTGGCCCACTAGGGTAAAACTCTAATTATAGGGTCTCCCACTTTTCTTATAAATACTTGTATATATTGTTGTATTCTCTGAATCACTTTCTCATAATATTAATACATTGTTCATGTTTCTCACTTCTTAATTATTTTAACAATATATAGAGAGAGAGAGTTGTATTTATTCATTCTTCATGTTTCTTATATTACTAAACTGAGAAGATAAGCGACATTTCTAATATTATTAAAATAATATGAGGATGTTCGTGTTATTTGTCAAAATGGTGGGTTTAAACTTGTATATTCATATATATATATATATATATATATATATATATATTACATTTATTCATTCTTTATGTTAGTCAAAGAGAATTGACTCAATTTTTTTTTTTTTTTAATTATTAAATGTGGTGGGGATGCAGATGTGGCTCAGGGTTAGCCAGAGAGATTTTTAGATCTAGTCAGAGAGAATTGGCTGAATTGATTTTTTATTGAATTTGGTGGGAACGTCATGCTTGAATACAATGAAGAAGAGTAGTCCAAAAGGATTTTATGTACTAGGTTTAGTAAAAAATCAAGAATCATCCTTTACATTATTGGAGGTGATTTCACCCAACAAAGCAAATAATTTGGCCTCTTCTTCATGTACCAAAATCCCACACCTACTTCCTTAAAAAATACACGCACAAAAAAATTATTTCATATTTTTATTTTTTACTTTTATTCTTATTTTTTACTTTTATTTATTTTTTTATTTTTCTATTTCTTTCATTTTTTATTTTAAATTTTTTGGTCCAGTATTTGTAGGGAAAAAAAAAAGAGAAAATCTTGAAAAAAAAATAAAAATCAAAAAACAGGATTTGAAAAAAAAAAGAAATGAATTATAAAAAAAATAGTTTCTAATATTTGTTTTTAAATTTAAAGTTTTTTTATTTTTATTTTTAATTTTTTTTGATAAACACCATGTAGATATAAAAATAAGGAACAACACAAAATCAATAAAAAATAGAAAATAGAAAACAAGATAAACAATAGAGAATGAGAAATTGAAAAAAAATAATTAGAAAACAAAAGCATAAGAAAAAATATGTTGTAAGAGTACTTTTATTAACAAAATGTGAATTTTTTAAAATAAAATAATAAAATAGAAATTATATTACAAATGTATTTTGGTAGTGATATATTTTGCTACAAAACACAAGTGTACAAGTCAAGTTTTTATCGTAAATGGTGAGTAGAGTGTCGTATCCATAAGGATTGGTTTAAATTATTGCTAAGTACCGCAATTATCGTAACCCAACTTTATTTAGGCAACCAAGGTTAAATGCAGTTGAAAACAAAATAAAAACAAATATAAAATCAATAAACAAACTAAAATATGGATTTCCTATGCACAAACGTTCTAGGGCTTGATTTCGTCTCGTTATTTTCATTTCATCTTATTAAATTATTAGTGAATTTCATTAATTCAATAATCAAGGTCATTTGTGCTTATTCACTATCTCTCTCGAGTGTCAAGTGATTGAATATGTAAACAATTCAATATTGATATCTCTATCTAGTATTTAGGTGAAAACATTTGTTATACCCGACCTTATAGATTATCTAAACTGTAAATATTTCATGTTTTATTAAAGTTTACGTTGTGTTTAATCTAAGTTTGAAGCCAAAATTATCTTTCCTGAGTGTCAAGTCCCAAGTTCTTAAATCAACCAAGATATCATATGGAAACATAGATTGGAAGCATTAATAGGGCAAACACAATTGAATAGAGATTATAGTCGATAAATCTAGAATTTGATCAAGATTCTAAATTTTGAACTCAAATACCTAGGTGTTGATTTTCTCTCGGACTCACAACAACCTAAATTATGCACTCTCAATTCCGACTAAGAACTCAATCTCTCTCGAGTATAAAATTCACAACCTAAAATTATCTAACTCATTGACCACATGCATCAAATGCATTAAACATAGAGAGGTATAAAATGGAATTAAAATTAACAATTAACAACATATTAAAAATATGGTTGAAACAAGATTACATCAAACCCTACATTAAATGACTAACTCAACATAGAAAAATTCATAACTAATACTTTCAAGAAATCCACAAATGTAAAATAACAAATACAAAGTCAAGAAATATTAGGTAGGAGAAAAGAAATCCAAATCTCATTTGTAGGGAAGTTCTACTCCAAATTTCCAATCTCTGTTTCTTCTCTCTGTCCCGTTCTCGTTCCTCTTCAATTCCTCTTCCTACTCCACCTAAAAAATGAGCCAAAATGCCCTTAAGATGATTTAGATCGAAGAGTTGGCAATGTAGAACGCGTTTTCGCGCTGCAGCCCCGTGTTTTTGCTCTGTAGCACGAGGTTTCTAAAAAATAGCTATAACTTTCTCGTTCAAATTCCAATTGACGTGATTCAAAATTATTTGGAAATCTAAGAAAATGATCTATAACTTTAAAGTTTTGAGTTTTTCTAAAATCAGATCGAATAAGCAAAAAATAGGTTTGAAGTTCGTCGAGTGGCACTACAACACCAAATTGCTAGGGATTGTGTGGACTGATCACCCGTGTTGCAGCGCCAAAAGGCGCCCATCCACACTGTAGTTCCAAATCATTGGCGTTGAAGTGCCGTTTTGCGGTGGCTAGATCCCCAATACAGTGCCGTTTTGATGGCGTTGCAGCCTTGAGCTGCTGTTTGCCTTCCTTTTCTTGATTTGTCTCCGTTTTCCTGAACCTTACATAACAAAACCAAATAAAATTAGAAACTAATAATAAAAACAGTAAAAATCAATCAAAACTAATACTTAAATACAAAGATATAATGATCCGAAATCGACTTATCACACACGCACACACATATATATATATGGGCTTGATCCACTTGGCCCACTAGGGTAAAACTCTAATTATAGGGTCTCCCACTTTTCTTATAAATACTTGTATATATTGTTGTATTCTCTGAATCACTTTCTCATAATATTAATACATTGTTCATGTTTCTCACTTCTTAATTATTTTAACAATATATATAGAGAGAGAGTTGTATTTATTCATTCTTCATGTTTCTTATATTACTAAACTGAGAAGATAAGCGACATTTCTAATATTATTAAAATAATATGAGGATGTTCGTGTTATTTGTCAAAATGGTGGGTTTAAACTTGTATATTCATATATATATATATATATATATATATATATATATATTACATTTATTCATTCTTTATGTTAGTCAAAGAGAATTGACTCAATTTTTTTTTTTTTTTAATTATTAAATGTGGTGGGGATGCAGATGTGGCTCGGGGTTAGCCAGAGAGATTTTTAGATCTAGTCAGAGAGAATTGGCTGAATTGATTTTTTATTGAATTTGGTGGGAACGTCATGCTTGAATACAATGAAGAAGAGTAGTCCAAAAGGATTTTATGTACTAGGTTTAGTAAAAAATCAAGAATCATCCTTTACATTATTGGAGGTGATTTCACCCAACAAAGCAAATAATTTGGCCTCTTCTTCATGTACCAAAATCCCACACCTACTTCCTTAAAAAATACACGCACAAAAAAATTATTTCATATTTTTATTTTTTACTTTTATTCTTATTTTTTACTTTTATTTATTTTTTTATTTTTCTATTTCTTTCATTTTTTATTTTAAATTTTTTGGTCCAGTATTTGTAGGGAAAAAAAAAAGAGAAAATCTTGAAAAAAAAATAAAAATCAAAAAACAGGATTTGAAAAAAAAAAGAAATGAATTATAAAAAAAATAGTTTCTAATCTTTGTTTTTAAATTTAAAGTTTTTTTATTTTTAATTTTTTTCGATAAACACCATGTAGAAAGAAAATAAGGAACACCGCAAAATAAATAAAAAATAGAAAATAGAAAACAAGATAAACAATAGAGAATGAGAAATTGAAAAAATAAAAATAAAAAACAAAAGCATAAGAAAAAATATGTTGTAAGAGTACTTTTATTAACAAAATGTGAATTTTTAAAATAAAATAATAAAATAAAAATTATATTACAAATGTATTTTGTCAACAAAAATTGTAGGAGGCGTCTCAGACTATTAAACTGAAAAGCTAAAAGATATTGTAAATACTATTAAAATTAGATAGGGTTATTCATATTATTTTTTAAAATGAAGGCTCTAAACTCTTATACCCCACACATTTATATATATATATATATATATATATATATATATATATATATATATATATATTGGTAGCGATATATTTTGCTACAAAACACAAGTATACAAGTCAAGTTTTTATAGTAAATGGTGAGTAGAGTGTCGTATCCATAGGGATTGGTTTAAATTATTGCTAAGTACCGCAATTACCGTAACCCAACTTTATTTAGGCAACCAAGGTTAAATGCGGTTGAAAACGAAAATAAAAACAAATATAAAATCAATAAACAAACTAAAATATGGATTTCCTATGCATAAATGTTCTAGGGCTTGATTTCATCTCGTTATTTTCATTTCATCATATTAAATTATTAGTCAATTTCATTAATTCAATAATCAAGGTCATTTGTGCTTACTCACTATCTCTCTCGAGTGTCAAGTGACTGAATATGTAAACACTTCAATATTGATATCTCTATCTAGTATTCAGGTGAAAAATTTTGTTATACCCGACCTTATAGATTATCCAAGGTGTAAATATTTCATGTTTTATTAAAGTTTACGTTATGTTTAATCTAAGTCTGAACCCAAAATTATCTTTCCTGAGTGTAAGGTCCCAAGTTCTTAAATCAACCAAGATATCACATGGAAACATAGATTGGAAGCATTAATAGGGCAAACACAATTGAATAGAGATTATAGTCGATAAATCTAGAATTTGATCAAGATTCTAAATTTTGAACTCAAATACCTAGGTGTTGATTTTCTCTCGGATTCACAACAACCTAAATTATGCACTCTCAATTCCGACTAAGAACTCAATCTCTCTCGAGTATAAAATTCACAACCTAAAATTATCTAACTCATTGACCACATGCATCAAATGCATTAAACATTGAGAAGTATAAAATGGAATTAAAATTAACAATTAACAAAATATTAAAAATATGGTTCAAACAAGATTACATCAAGCCCTACATTAAATGACTAATTCAACATAGAAAAATTCATAACTAATACTTTCAAGAAATCCATAAATGTAAAATAACAAATACAAAGTCAAGAAATATTAGGGAGGAGAAAAGAAATCCAAATCTCATTTGTAGAGAAGTTCTACTCCAAATTTCCAATCTCTGTTTCTTCTCTCTGTCCCGTTCTCGTTCCTCTTCAATTCCTCTTCCTACTCCACCTAAAAAATAAGCCAAAATGCCCTTAAGATGATTTAGATCAAAGAGTTGGCGATGTAGAACGTGTTTTCGTGTTGCAGCCCCGTGTTTTTGCTCTGTAGCGCGAGGTTTCTGAAAAATAGCCATAACTTTCTCGTCCAAATTCCAATTGACGTGATTCAAAATTATTTGGAAATCTAAGAAAATGATCTATAACTTTAAAGTTTTGAGTTTTTCTAAAATCAGATTGAATAAGCAAAAAATAGGTTTGAAGTTCGTCGAGTGGCACTACAACGCCAAATTGCTAGGGATTGTGTGGACTGATCACCCGTGTTGCAGCGCCAAAAGGCGCCCATCCACGCTGTAGTTCCAAATCATTGGCGTTGAAGTGCCGTTTTGCGGTGGCTAGATCCCCAATACAGCGCCGTTTTGATGGCGTTGCAGCCTTGAGCTGCTGTTTGCCTTCCTTTTCTTGATTTGTCTCCGTTTTCCCGAACCCTACATAACGAAACCAAATAAAATTAGAAACTAATAATAAAAACAGTAAAAATCAATCAAAACTAATACTTAAATACAAAGATATAATGATCCGAAATCGACTTATCACACACGCACACACACGCACACACACATATATATATATATATGGGCTTGATCTACTTGGCCCACTAGGGTAAAATTCTAATTATAGTACCAAATCATTGGTGTTGTAGTGCCGTTTTGCGGTGGCTAGATCCCCACTACAGCGCCGTTTTGATGGCGTTGCAGCCTTGAGCTACTGTTTGCCTTCCTTTTCTTGATTTGTCTCCGTTTTTCCAAACCCTACATAACGAAACCAAATAAAATTAGAAATTAACAATAAAAACAGTAAAAATCAATCGAAACTAACACTTAACTACAAAGATATAATGATCTGAAATCGACTTATCACACACACACACACATATATATATATATATGGGCTTGATCCACTTGGCCCACTATGGTAAAACTCTAACTATAAGGTTCGCCACTTTCCCTATAAATACTTGTATATATTGTTGTATTCTTTGAATCACTTTCTCCTAATATTAATACATTGTTCATGTTCCTCACTTTTTAATTATTTTAACAATATATATATATAGAGAGAGAGTTGTATTTATTCATTCTTCATGTTTCTCATATTACTAAACTGAGAAGATAGGGGACATTTCTAATATTATTAAAATAATATGAGGATGTTCGTGTTATTTGTCAAAATGGTGGGTTTAAAGTTGTGTATATATATATATATATATATATATTACATTTATTCATTCTTTATGTTAGTCAAAGAGAACTGACTCAATTTTATTTTATTTTTAATTATTAAATGTGGTGGGGATGCAGATGTGGCTCAGAGTTAGCCTTTGGTTAAAATGACCAATGTAGTTGCTTGGGGCCTGAAGGCCCCTTAAATTTATATGTGTATATATATATATATATATATTTTATTTTTATTTTTTTTTTGAAATATTTTTATTAGTATTAGTGTCGCTTACCACCAGCTCTTAAATTGGTGTAGAAACTACAAAATGAACCCACTTAGTTTTTTTTTTCCTTTTTGGCATTGGTTATTCCTATTTGCATTTCGGGAACTAATTTGCCCCTATTAATAAATTGTCACCTTCCATACACATTGTCTCCTCTAAGAAAAGGGAGCAAAATATGTTAATAACTACTAATAAAACTGAAAACGAATCCGAGAATTTCTCCTAATTGTAATTGTTGTCAATGATTTTTCTACATTACACGAATCCATAAATTATGATCTTCAAAATTAGATATTAATTTTTTAATGGTGTTATGGATTAGAATGCATGTGAATGTTATATATAACGTTAGTTATGGTGTTAATGTAATATATAATATCATTAAAATCTGTGTATCCCGTGAGTGCTGAATATAACTTGCGATCCAATAGAAAATAACATCATTTCATATTGATAATAACACAAATAATAACGTGTTGCATGCAATATGGCTTATTGATAAATGTGATTTAGATGTTGAATGTAACACTCAATTATCTTTTGATTATGTATAAGACCATGCTAAATGTAACACGAATGTTAAAACTGAAAATTTTGGAAATGTCATGTTGAATATAATAGGACTGTATAAAACTAAAATTAATTAAAAAAAAAATAGTGAATGTGATATCATTTTGAAGATTTTATTGGAATATACAATTAGATTGTGAAAAAAATGTGAAAAATAATAGGTTTTTTTATTTTTATTTTTTATTTTTTTAATAAAATGAAATCGTTTCATAAGAAAATAGCGATTTAAAAAAGGCAATCTCCACGGTGACTCTTACAAGGACAAATTAGTCTTGCAAATTTTAGTTTTTTTTTTAAAAAAAAAAATTGGGACTAGACGGTTCGGAAAATCTGTACAACGAGATTGTTTGGTTTAATTTTAAACAGTTGGAATTAATTGATACTAACATATTTTATTTGCGTTCACTTGGTAGTTTTTTCTTAATATTATATCAAATAAAAAATTAATTTTAATTCAATCACTATATTAATTATTTTTTTATATTTAAATTTGATAAAAAGTTATGAATATTTTAAAAAAATATACTTCAAGATTGACCTTGGCTTGACTAGATCACTTTTTCAATGCAATCCACAAGAAAATAGTCATTTTGTTCACACGAACAAGATTTCGAAAATTATGTACTAGGTTTAGTCAAGAATCAAGAATCATGTACCAAAATTCAACACCTACTTCCTTAAAAAACACAAAAAAGTTTCAGTAGTAGTAGACTAATGATGTAAACATGCATACAATACATTTTATGGGTATTTGTGATCTACTTTCCTCCTTTTCTTCTTTTTTTTTTTTTTTTTTTTTTTTTTTTTTTTTTTTTTTTCTATTAAGAAATTTCATATGTCATTTACTAAATATCAATTAATTTTTTTATCAATTTTTTTTTTTTTTTTTTTTGTTGTTAAACACCACATAATTCTTCTATAGATAAAAATTATTGAATTTTTTATTGTAACGGCAACTTTACCCTTAACGATTTAAAAAATAATTAAAAATTAAAATACATAAATATTTGTTTAATTAATTTATTTATTTTATATTTTTCTTCATTACTTTTTTACACGAGCCTATATATATATATTTTTAAACCCCTTCCTTTTTAACAAAATAATAATAAAAAAATTGTTTAGTCCCTGCCGATCTTCTCTCTCTATTTCTCATGTATTTTTACAAGAAAAATTAATCAAAGGTGGTGACCAGTATTTTTTAAATGATAGGGGAGATTTGTTGTTTTGCACAATATGATAGGAGAGGTAAGGGGTATAACAAGAAAAAAAAAAAAAAACATCAGGTTTGATTTAATATTGTTTTTTCAAATTCTTTTATTCTAATTGTAGAGTAATTTATTTTTTGGTTCCTATCAATTTATATTTTTAATTCTTATCAATATTTAGTTCAATTTAACTATCAAATTATCACTACAACAAAAACTACATATTAGGACACTATTTTTAGAGACAATTTGTAAATAATGTCTATTTAAATATTTATGGAGACACTTAATAATAATGTCCTTATAATATTTATTTAATAAGACACTTTTTATCTTAATGTGTCCCAAAATTATATATGTTAGGACAAAATTATTTATTGGGACAAATTTTTATGGGACACTTTTTAATTATTTCAATCTTAATGTGTCCCAAAATTATAAATGTTAGGACACATATAGTGTCCTTAAAAGTGAATTTTGTTGTAGTGTATACAGGAATTCAACATTTAGTCAATATCAACTAGATAAATTCAATTAATTTGATGTTAGTGTTAAATGAAAGTTCCTATCATTTTTTTTTTATATAACTTTAACTATGAGATTATATAGAAATTCAACATTTAGTCAATGTCAACCCGATAAATTCAATGGATTTGATATCAAACCTGCAAAAAAATATTTTTTGGGAGGGATAACCACGCACTCCGAACGAGATAAGTTTTCACCATGTGTGGATAGGAGGACACTCGTAGGTATACAAAAAAAAAATAAAAAAATTAAATGAAAATCTAAAATCTAAAAAATAAAATTGAGATTCAATAATTATAAATGACTTATTTTAATGAAAATTTAATTATTTCTTCAAAAATTTAATTATTTATTAAAACAATAATTAAGTCATATTTCGATAACTATAGAACTATCTAGTACTATTTTTTAAAGTTTTTTTCAATTTTAAGTCCAAAAAGGCAACAATAACTAAAACTAGGGTTTGTTACTTATTTAAAATAATATTTTTTAAAATAAAAATAAAGACCTGTTTCTAAATATTCTTTTAAAGTAAAAAATAATTTGTTGTTTCTTCAAATTTTGTATTTTAAGATATCAATAGAATATTGATGATGTTGGCCAAAAACTGGATCATTGGATACCGTTAACCTGGACTAGGAATACGAGTCTATTAACTTTTGGCTTCTGCAAAATAATGCATCATTGGTGGATCAGTCGGTTTTGCATCTCCAATGCGAGAATAAATAGAGTTTTGAATTTGGCATAGTAATTGCTTTGAAAAATAGTAATGTTGAATTCAACATGCATCATACTATTTGTCACATGTTTAAATTTTGACAATAATTTTTCACACCTGTAATGTTGTTAGAGGCTAACACAATTCTTCAAGCAAAATGATTTTGATGATGTGATACAAAGATAAAATTGGTGAATTTAAAGTTTTGATGAACAATTAAATATTTATGTTTTTTTATGAAACTAATGATTTTATCAAATCTTTCAAATTTATAAGTTCTATGCATGTGATTAAAAAGAAGACCTCATGAAAAAAAAAAAAAAAAAAAACATAAAGAGTGCAAAATGGACGTAATGAAGATGCGAAGAGTTTTAAAGATCTTGAAAAAAAAGAGGTGAAAACAACTATTTACTTATATACTCTTAATGTAACTCGAATTAGAATCATACACGACACTTTAAATGAATTAATTATATATGTGTCATGATAAGAAGTGATAAATTTAAGATCCTAAAATGAGATATTGTATGTACTCTTTATGTGAAATGAAATTGATAATTGACCTAATTGAAAAATATATTTTAAAATATCAAAAGTTGAATTTTAGGGTCAATTCGGTCATCCGATAAAAGAAATCTGTCAACTAAATCAAATAATGAGTTTTAGAGTTAAAATTAGGTGCTACTGATCCAGTCGGTTAACCGAATGGAATTGGACGGTCAACTATTTGAAGCAATAGCTAAATTGGCGAAGGAAGTAAGGACACTGATCCATTCGGTCAACCAAATGGAAGTGATTAGTCAATCGTTTGAGTTAGTAGGTAAATTAATGGAAAATTTGACCATTCTGATCCAATCAGTCAACCGATTGAAAGTAATCGATCAACCGACTAGCATTAAGCCAACGACTAAATTTGGATCTAGACAGGTCGGTTAACTGATCTATGGGACTTGGTCAATCAAGTCAGTTGAGATTTCAAGAGATTTGGTCTTTTGGTAAAAAACAACTATCCGTTTTTTATGCTTCCACGAGAGGGGTTTGGGGATTTGAACCTAAATGAGATATTATCTACCTATTATGTTATCCATTTTGATTTGGTCTGTATATTTTAAGATTCTCCTAATTCAAATGGTTTAATATTTTCTATTTCTATGGTTTTAAATTGAGAATTGTTTTATGGATTTATATGAGAGAATTGAAATTTGTTTTTAAGTGAAATACTCCTAAATTAAAATGTTATTGTATATGGGGTCTAAGAGTGTTATTAAGGGGCATATCTTTGAAAAACTAGTTATTGGAGGACTTGATATTTGTCCATTAATATATGCGGGAATTGAAATCAATACATCAAGAACAATTAGTTTGAGTTATTCTATGAGTGATATTTACAGTGAGATTTATATGAGAGATTTATTTTAAGTTCTTAATCTAAAGTGTTTATGGTTTGGCATCACCAACTTGAGTTCTATTGCTATTATGTCCTTATCTTCGGTGTTTTCCAGTGAGATCTATCCAAACTTCGTTTTTTACTGTGAAGATATATTTTTATTGATTTCTTTATATATTATTGTTTAGAAAATCGTTTTAAAACTTAAAAGTCTGAAAATCTATTTTAAACGTTTTTCATTTGATTATCTGATTACATGCTTAAATTGTGTTAGGCAAATTATTTATTAATAAGATTTTATTTGTCTTACATTGTATATATAACATAGTAATTATTTGAGTAATTAATTGAGTATATTCGTATTGAGGTTGTAATACCCCGAAAATCTATATTTTTGAAAAAAAATTATTTTTTTATATAAGTCTAATATTTTTTGAGGACGATTTTGTGAATTTGCGGGACAAATATATACTTGAATTTTTTTGAAATTAAATGTTAAATTTATATTTTTGAAAAATATTATTTTAGATAAGTTTAATATTTTTGGGACTGTTTTGTAAATATATGGTATAAAAAATATTTGATAATTTGTGGGAGTTAATGTTTATTTTAAATTGATTTTAGAAGTTTTGGGACTAATATGTTATTTAAAATATATTTTTAAGAGTTTTGGGGTACAATTAGTTTTTTTTTAATTTTAAAAGGGGTATTGGTGTAATTAAATAAATAAATTAAATAATTAATTACTCAAATTAGTTTTCTTCGTAGATAAGGAAACTCATGTTAAGCCTATCTATGCATGCATGTTGATAGGTGTAAAGACATTTCATTAAAATAATAAGAATAATGAAAAAGAGAGAAAATGGGAGTCCTATGATTAAGGGGAACGGCCATGATATTATGAAGGGGGAACATTAGTATTAGGAGTAGATGGAATTAGGAAGAAAGTCTAAAAAAAAAATTCATGATTCATATATATTCCGGAGGTCGTTTTTTTAGAATTTTGGATCGGATTTCAGCTTTAGAATTTTTTATTTTTCTAATATATATATTTAATTTTTTATTGTATGATTTAGACTATTATTATTGTTGAATTTTACCTGTTAAATTTTATAAAATAATTATGATTATATAAAAATTATGCCAAGATGTTTTATTTGTTATATTAATTAAATGCACGTATTAGAGGAGTTGGAGTTCTACTGAGCGTTGACTCACAACCCCTAAATTTTGATTGTAAAACCGACAAGAGGGAAATGGAGAGAAGTATTTTAGTTAAATTTCTATTTGATTTATAATAGTTGTATTTATTAAAAAAAAATTAATAAAGAATTTTATGAAAATCACTATTGTAATTACTGTTTTAGTAAAGAATGTTACTATTACTATCTAAAGAATTTCGTTAAAGAATTTCTATTAAATTACGGTGGTAATAATTTATCAAAAAATTCAAGAATTGATTAGTTTGGTCCCCATTTAGAGAATTAGGAATAATAATAATAATAAGATTAGATTTATGAATGATTAATTATAATTATCGCCGTAGCGTTGTAAAGTTTTCTTCGACTTATAGCGTTATTCAGTACACCGTTTTTAGTTTTCTAAATTTAATTACGTAGTTTTAGGAACCCAATTTGTATACAAAAAAATAGGTTCATTTCTATTATGGATATGTTATCTTTCGTTAACTCAAAGTTGCTAAAAAAACTGCATCGTCATCGAAACAATTCATCCGACCAACTTTGATGATTATTTAAAAGTTATTCACTTCTTTTTTTTTTTTTTTTTTTTTTTTTTTTTAAGGTTTTATTACATAGTCTTAGGAACTAAGTTTATGTACAAAAAAATTGGGTTTATTTTGATTACAGATAGACCACCTTTTGTTAACTCAAAGTTGCAAAAAAAAAATTACATCATCATCGAAAAAACTCATCCAACCAAATTTGACGATTATTTAAAAGTTATTCACTAGTCCGTTTTTCCATTTTTAAGTTTTATTACATAGTCTTAGGAAACCAGTTTATGTACAATAAAATTGGGTTTATTTTGGTTACAGATAGACCATCTTTTGTTAACTCAACGTTGCAAAAAACAAAACTGTATCGTCATCGAAACAACTCATCCGACCAACTTTACCGATTATTTAAAAGTTATTCACTAGTCTGTTTTTACTTTTTTAAGTTTTATTACTTAATCTTAGGAACACAGTTCGAGATTCAAGGTTTACGATTCATCCTTGTCGCCGTTCGTTTTAGGGGGTTTGTTTGTTGACTATCGCTGTTTGTTATATAATTTTTATGAAAAATTATATTTAATACAAAAAATTGAAAATATTAATTCATTGATCATGTCGAAAAATTTCACTACCCGTCTAATTTGTATATATAATTTTTTATTTCTAAATATAAAATAAATTTTAAAAATCTCACTATCGCCGTTTGCCGTCGCGATTCATCCTTCTAACCTTGGGTTTTAATTAAAAAATGTTAATTACATATAAAAATAAAATTTAAAAATCTCACTGTTGCCGTTTGCCGTCGCGATTCATACCTGAAACTGTGGGTTTCAATTAAAAAGTGTTAATTACATTTTCGCCCCATTATTTAATTTTAGTTTTTATTTTTATTTTTATTTTCACTTTCATCCCTGAAACCTTGGGTTTCAATTAAAAAGTGTTAATTATATTTTTGCCCTTATATTTAATTTAATTTTCTATATTTTTTTTGCACTTTCATCCCTGAAACTTTGGGTTCCAATTGAAAAATATTAATTACATTTTTATCCCTTTATTTAATTTTAGTTTCTATTTTTTCTTTTATTTTTTTGCACCTTCATCCCTAAAACCGTGGGTTTCAATTAAAAAGTGTTAATTACATTTTTGTCCTTTATTTAATTTTAGTTTCTATTTTTTCTTTTATTGTTGGCACTTTCATACCTGAAAACTTAGGTTTCATAAAAGAAATGCGTTTTATGGGAAACGCATTTAATTTTAGTATAATGGTTATTTTTGTTATTATTTTTGTTAATATTTTTTAAAATTAATTACATTTACCAAATAATTATAATTTATATTTAATTTTTAGTTTTGAAATATTAAATAAACTTTCAAATTATCATAATTTAAATATATACATAATAACATAATCACCAATTTATAATTTATATATATATATACACACACACATATATAAATAAATAAATAAATAAAAAAGAGGGATGGGAATGGGAATGGGGATTGAGATTGGGATGGGGATGGGGTTGGGGATGGAGGATGGGGGGAGGTGGGGTTCTACTGTGGTAGCCCCAAAATGTGAAACCAGCCTTGTGAAGGCTAGTTTCACAAGGTAAGAAAAAAAAGGGGAAACCGGCCGTCACACGACCGGTTAGACCTAATTTTGTAAATAAAAAAAAAATGGGAAACCCTTTTGTAATTTCTCATCTTATTAGACCTCATTAGGTAAACAGCTCAGTGTGGATATGTATAGGTGTCGAAAGTGGGTTTTAGGTGGAACATATGTAAGAAAGTAAGAAGAAAAGACAAATGATATAGATAAAATAAAGATATATATAAGACAAGTGGTAGAGCATGAATAAGATTTGTTATTATATATATACTAGCAAGAAAGCACGGACTCCGTTCATGCCTATTATTAATATAATTTAATAATAAAACACTAATTTTTAGTTAAAAAAATAGGGTTAATTACACTTTATCCCTTGTGGTTTGGCTCATTTTCACTTTACCTCTCTGTGGTTTAAACGTCGCCACTTACCCCCCTATGATTTTTAGACCTAAGTGCAACGCTAACTCCGTTAATGGAAAATGTGGAATGTCGATTTTGCCATTCCATAATTATTCACAATTATTGGGGTATAAAGTGTAATTAACCCTTTCAACCATTATTCCTCCCTCCTCTCTCTTTCTTTCTGTCTTTCCAGCCTTCGGTTTTCTTTCATTCTTCTCAAATCTGGAAAACGTGGTAGGCGATGGTCGCAACGATGTCCGATTTGGATAGTCACGGACGGCGGTGGTCGAATCTATACGACTTGTTATCGATTTCACTGAGGTTGAACCTAGTTGCGATGGCGGACGCGATCGTCCTCATTCGATGAGCAGTTAGGGCTTCGATTTGGCTTCGAATGGTTAGGGATTTCATGAATCGGGCCCGTCTCTTCATCACCCTCACGGTTTGCGTTCATTTGACTCCTTACTTCTCTTCTATATCTAATTTTGTCTCTGCCCTCTCCTCGAACCCAATTATAGTTATGGAGAGTGGCAATTCCTGTATTTCATTGCTCCATGAAGTCAATTTCGATGTGAGGTTGAACACCAATCGCGAAGTTTCCGATTCGTTGTCGAATTACATAGGTCTTGGAGTTGATTCAAATCCGAACCCCAATGGCGTGTGGGTTCGAGAAATTGGACCAGTTCAACGCCTTGGATATGCCCAATTGAATCATCCCGAGGGGATTTGTTCAAGCTGTACAACGATTACCAGTTCGTCGCCGATGAGATTGGGATAAGCGGATTTGTTCCCAAAACCAAGTTTAAGATCAAGGTTTGTTGTTTCTCTCAAGACCAGTTTCTTAATTTTCTTAATTTTGATCATATATTCATGAAGAAAAAAGTATACATTCATATAATTAGGGAAACAATTCATTGATTTTGTGTTTATGTTCCCATATTTTTGTTAGTGTTACCATTCTTAAACTAATATATATATATATATATATGCTTTAGTGATATATTTTTGATGAGGTGGTGGTGCTAAATTTTTTTCACATTGTTGGCATTTGTTAGTGTTTCTGTTCCTAGAATTTGGATTCGAAACTGAAATCGGAGAATTGAACATTACAATTCTGTGTTCAACCCAGAATTGTGGCTCTAATTTCTGTTTGATGTTTCTGTTCCAAAATTCTATTTTTGTTCCCAACATCCAAAATTGTTAAAAAAAATTGTTTTTATTTGTGTTTCTAGTTTCTGTTTGTGTTTTTGGTTTTTGCCTTTGTTTGATATTTTTTGTTCCGAAATTCTACTTTTGTTCTCAACTTCCAAAATTATAAAAAGAATTTTGTTTTTATTTGTGTTTCTAGTTTTTGTTTGTGTTTTTGGTTTTTGTTTCTGTTTAATGTTTTTGTTCCAAAATTCTATTTTTGTTCCCAACTTCCAAAATTATAAAAAGAATTTTGTTTTTATTTTTGTTCTAAAATTCAGTTTTTGTTTGTAATTCACAGCATATTATTAAATAATTTTATCAATCAGGCCTATTTGTATTATGTGTACATGTTTTGTATAAAAATGTGATAGGGTATGAGATTTCTTACTAGCTCCTTTTTAATTTTAAATTCTCTGTTAGTGTCTCCTTTTTAATTTTATAGGAATGTCATTTTAATACTTATGTTTTGTTTTTTATTTTTGTGTACTTTTGATTCTGTGTTTGTATATGTATAGGTGCGGTGCCTTTTTTGGGTTAATTGGACGTTTAATGTTGGTTCTACTCTTCCAAAAAAAAAAATCGAGATTAATTGTTGATATTATTGATTTGCGTTAAATTAAGAGTTTAATTTATATTATTTTATCGATGTATTTTATTTTATTTTTTTGTTATTGCTCGAGGACATTAGAATTGCTGTTAAAGCCCGTTTTTATAGTAGTGAATGTAATTGTTGACATTTGTAGCAGTAACAATTTGTGTTTCTGATCAATTTTTTTTTTTTTTTTTTTTTTTTTTTTTTTTTTTTTTTTTTTTTTTTTTCTGTTCTAAAAAAAATTACAAATTGCAATAGATATTTAAGAACAAAAGGGAGTATGTTTCTGTTTAGTGTCCAGCTTTAGAACAAAATTATTGGAACAAAATAAAACTGTTCTCAATTTTTTGTTTTTAGTTTCAAGTTTGTTGGGAGAAAAAATAAAAGAGGGGAAAAAAATAAATGAGTAGGTTTGGTTTGTTGTAGAAAATGTGTGAGAAACATAGATTATATTGGAAAATATAGGAGTAAAATGGGAATAAGAAATCAGCATTTTGGAGGGAAAAAACAAAAAAAAACATGCCCATCCTCATTGCTGACGGGTGAGGTACACTTCTGTCAATTTTGACAGAAAGTGTTAGATTTGTACTTAGGCTCAAGACCACAAGGGGGTAAGTTGAAAATGGACCAAACCACAGGGAGGGTAAGTGGCAGCCCCAAAATGTGAAACTGGCCTTGTGAAAGCCGGTTTCACAAGGTCAAAAAAAAAAAGGAAAACTGACCGTCACACGGCCGGTTAGACCTAATTTTGTAAATAAATAAAAAAAATGTGAAACTCTTTTGTAATTTCTCATTTGATTAGACCCCATTAGGTAAACAGCTCAGCGTGGATATGTATTTGTAAGACCTTGATTTTTCTAATACGTTCAATTTGAGTCGCATGGGAGCACATTAGAAAATAACGGGGGGGTAAGTGGCGACGTTTGAACCACAAGGGGATAAAGTACAAATGTTCCAAACCACAGGGGGTAAATGGCAGCTCCAAAATGTGAAACCGACCTTGTGAAGGCCGGTTTCACAAGGTAAAAAAAAAAGGGAAAACCGGCCGTCACATGGCCGGTTAGACCTAATTTTGTAAATAAAAAAAAATGGGAAACCCTTTTGTAATTTTTCATCTTATTAGATCCCATTAGGTAAATAGCTCAGTGTGAATATGTATTGGTGTCGAAAGTGGGTTTTAGGTGGAACATATGTAAGAAAGTAAGAAGAAATGACAAATGATAAAGATAAAAGAAATATATATATAAAGATAAGACAAGTGGTAGAGCATGAATTAGATTTGTTATTATATATATACTAAGAAGAAAGCACGGACACTGTTTGTGCCTATTATTAATATAATTTAATAATAAAATACTAATTTTTAGTAAAAAAATATAACAAGTGAATTTTACTTGGGACCATTACAAAATATCGCGGTCAAGATAATCAAGCAAGTCATATTATGATGGTGGTAAAACCACATGAATTTTAATGATAGCCAATTTATGACATTGTTTTTTTAATGCGTTATGACCCAAAAAAAAAATGATGAAATAAATTTAGCAACAAATGGTTGAGATTGTAATTTTTAGTAAATGACACATTTGAAGATGTCACAGTTGAGATGATCAAATAAGTCAAATAATATTAGTAGAGTTAAATGAATTTCAATTACATTTAGGTAACAATATTGATTTTTTAGTATGTTATAACTATAATGAAAAAAATAAATAAATGATTGATGATAATAATCCTACCAAATGTATGAAAGTACAAAAATAAATTTATAATCATAAAAAATATCAAATTATAAATAGCGTGAAAATATCATCTATTATTTTTAACCTGTGTTTTAAAACTATTTGAAAATTTCTTAAATTAAATATTGTATTTATGTTTGTGGTCACATTTTTCTAATTATTTTTATATTTTATATTTTCATTAAATAGTTTAAGTTTGTTTGTTTGTTTTTTTTTTTTTTTTTTTTTTTTTTTTTAAAACCAGATAGGACTACTTTTAAGTATACACTTTTTTATGGGTAGATTAATTTTTTCAAATTCTTAAGTGCAATTTATAAATCTACTTTGTATAAAATTATTGTATAAAAAAAGGTCTATGTTTACATATATATATTCACTATAATATAATTTTATTTTTTTTCAATTTTAAATGAACTTTTAGTTTCAAATTGTTATGAATAAATTTATGATTTTATTTATACATAGGAATCGTAAAAAAAATGACTTCGATAATTATAGGTACTAATAGTCACATACATATATATATACATAAAATTGGTGAAAAAATTGACCTTTTGAGGACTAATATGTAATTTCACATATGCAAATTAATAGTAAAGTCAAATTTACTTTATATAATATCATAGATATAGATTACCCTAGATTTATATAATATCATAGATATAGATTAAGTTGATAGATAAGTAGAGAGTTGGAGAAGTTGGGGAGAGACCAAGAAGGAGGAGAAGATGAATAAATGAAAGGAAGGAAGAAAGAGAAGGAGAAAGATCAATTATCAATTTCCTTAATTGTATTTAATCGCTTTATTTATTATTTGGTTTTTGCTATAGTTATTATTAAATTATAATTGTTGATTTTCAAAAAATATAGATGATTATGTATTATGTAAAAATTATATGAGATACATGTTATATGTTATTTGTGGATTAATTAAATACACGCGCTAAAGGGATTAAAATTTCGACTGAGCGTTGGCTCATACCCCTACAGTATTTATTGCTTGATCTACAAAAATGGAGCTATGTCAGAAAGTATATTTAGATTTGCATTAAACTTTGCAATGATACTATTTATTGTTTATTGTTGTAAAATTAATTTGTTTAATTGATAGTTAAAAATTATTGGTATAGTTTGTAACTTTATCTGACTGATAGGTGTGAATATATTTATTTTAGACTTTAGTTTAATTTTTTTTAGGAGAAATCAAGTGGCGATCATGAGAAATCGAGTCGTTACCCAAAGCGAAATTTAACTAGAGTCAAATATTTAAGTGAAATAGGGTTTAATTTTTTTTTTAAAATACTCATAATTTTTTATAAAAATAAAATTTTAAAAATAAAAGATATTTAATATAGTGATTGAATCAAAATTATTATTTTCTATTTGAAGTAATATATTAAAAAAAAAAAATAAGGGAGTCAATTTAAAAGGGCCGGCAGTCTCATTTTTCTGTCAATTTGTTCGTTTTCATCGACACAGTAGTTGCGAAATGGTCAGAAATCTTCTCTACAATAAGATGTCCATCTGCATAGATTCTTCAGTGCTCAGCAATTTCTTAGATCTCTGTAAACTCAGCAATGGATGTCTTGAGATCTCGATGCCGGTACGATGTTTTCCTGAGTTTCTGCGGCCAAGACACCCGCAGGAGCTTCACCGATCACCTCTATTCAGCTCTGGTCCGAGGAGGGCTAACCACATTCCGAGACGACGAAGAGATCGAGAGAGGGGAAGTCATTAAATTGGAGCTGCTGAGGGCGATTCAACAATCTAGGTTTTCGATTGTGGTATTCTCGAGAAACTACGCTTCCTCGAGCTGGTGCCTGGATGAACTCGTGGCGATAATTGGTGAATGCCGAAGATCGAGCTCCGAGCATAGGGTTTTACCTGTTTACTATGACGTTGATCCATCGGAAGTGGGGAGGCAGAGTGGGAGTTTCGAAACGGCGTTCACGAAGTATGAAAAACGAATCGAGGCGGAGGAAGATGCAATTGAGAAGCGAAAACGGAGGGAGAAGGTGGATGAGTGGAAGAAGGCACTCAAAGAAGCAGCGGATTTCGCCGGGATGGAACTGAAAAATCAAGCTAGTGGGTAATTCTTTTTCAACATCCTTTCTTCTAACCATTTAACAATGGGAAAGTTATTTATTTACTATTGAATTTAATTTGGCTTGATGATTTTTGAAGGGAAGAACTTTTTCAACTTTAGTTATGAACTTTCTATCGATATGGATTAAATTCTACAGAAAGATGTTTTGAGGCCTTGGATGAAATCCCAACCTTTCTGTGTGCTTGTGGTGTCTATAGAAAGGGGTGTGTATGGATTAAATTCTATAGAAAGGTGTGTGTTTGGGGTGTCGTTGTGTGTATTAACACCTGAACTTTTAGTCCTAGTTGTTTTTAAGCCAATTATGCCCTTAACGTTGATGTTAAAAACATGGTCTATATCCGAGATTTTACTGGCTCAATCTAACTAAATAAATAAATTAATTGGTGATAAAAAATGTAGTTCTGTTTCAAAATTTCAAAAATTAATAAAACAAATTAGGGAGAACCCCTAATATGTTTATGGCTTGCTATTGGGTTTGGAAGTTTGTCGCGTGTAGGATGGCTGACGGCGGCAAGGAATTGTACTGAAAATCTCTGTGACCACAATGGTTAAACGAAGTTTGATAGACAAAGATGATTTCATAGTTACAAGAATCAAGTTTTTGGTTTTAAAATCTTTTCTTTTTGTTTTCTTGGCCATAAATTCGTTTTCTATTTATTAAGTCAGTGTTGGTGGATTTCATGTTAAGGAAAGACTCTTTGATTAATTAAATATTAAAATGAAAAACTGATAGGTTAAGTTTTAGAAAAAGATCAACCCATAGGATATATAATTAATTTTCCCTTGATTTTGTGATATTTTTTAATTTTGTTAGTGTCTATATTAAACCCATTGTTATTTGAGGTTCAAGCTCCGTCAAGCTGCTAAGATCTTCTTGGAGCCTAAGGGCGAGGGGCGGGGTTTATTGAATTAAAGCCACCGTTGTTAAAGGCACAGCACAGCGCACCCTCTGGGCTTCGCCTAGGGTTAGGCGACCAACTTCCAGAAGTCGTGCGACTTGCTCGCATGAGCGCAAGGCGAGCCTTGAGCCTTAGGCACGCTTGCGAAGATCTCGAAGTAAACCTAAGTTAATAAATACCCACCTTTTGTTCTGTGAAGAGATCAATCAGCCGCTATCCATCCCGATAGAACTAACCTCATTGCTAGGGCTGGCGATTCGTATAATAGGTCGTACAACAGGTCATTACACGATAAGATTCAAATATGAATACGACACGATAAACATATCGTGTCAAACTACCCAAACACGAACACGACACGAAATTATTGTGTCAACACGGTACGATAATTTTTCGGGTCACACGATGACACGAAACCTATCAGGTAAATACGACACGATAAGACTTGATAGGTTTCCATTATACGTTAACCTATTACACAGTAATGACCTATTAAGTTGACACCATGTTAACAAAATTTATTTACAAAAAAAAAAAAACAAAAAAAACTAACACAAACATCATTTACATAACACCACCAAATATGGAATATTTTAGATTAATTGTCAATAGATCCATAATATTTGATAATTTGGAGGTGTAAAAATAATTTATTGAATTAACGGGTAACCTATTAGATTTCAGGTTATCGTGTAACCTGAATACACTAAATTTTTATCGTATCTTATCGTGTAACCTATCGGGTTATCAGGTCAACTTGATAATATGCACTATTTCTTATCGTGCTATCGGGTCTAATACGATAACGACCCGATACCTGATAAGCAAAATTCAGACTTGATAATTTCATGTCGGTTTCGTGTCGTGTCATCGTGTAAATACCCGAGTCATCCCCATCCCCCATTAAAAAAATATTATATATATATAGATATTATTTAATATGTATATATATGTACATATGTATAAAAAATAATACATATTCCATAAAATACATATAAAAATAAAATAAAAAAAAAATTCTGCAAATTTTATAATTTATGCATTTAAGGTCTTCGTTTATAATTTATGCAAGTATATATATATATTTGTGTGTGTGTGTGTGTGTGTTGTGTGTATTGTTAGCCCAGTAGAATACCCAAGAGGGGGGGTGAATTGGGTATTTAAAAAATTATCAGAATAAAAACTTCAATAAATCAAATAATTAATTTTTATTCCTAAATTAATTATTATCTTTATATCTCAGCGGAAATAATTAATCAACTAGGTGCACTCATAAACATCAAAAGTAGTAAAATAAATATTTCAGCACTTTAAGATATATCCTGATTCACCAAGTTACTCTTGGTCAGTCTAGTCGTCCGAGTTTTACGGAGATTTGCACCAACTAATTCTCAAGATCCCTTTAAAGGTAGGAACCAAACCTTCACACTGATTTTTTTTTAGGTTCAGAATCAACCTTTACAAAATCCCTTTCCCAGGCTAAGGAATAATCTCTACTTTTTACAGGTTAAAGATTAACCTAATTCTTTTTATACCTTAGGCTCAAGAATTAAAATCTCACAAAACACTCTAACTATCCTTTTACCCGGTAAGGATTGAACCGTTACAATTTTCACTCAAAACGCAATTCTATAGAGGAAGAATCACTACCTCAATCTCTTTACCGGAAGAGACTGAAACTCAGCTACCCCTAATTAAATACTCTCAACAGTATTTAACCTGTCACACTACTCAACAATACAAATTGATAAGCAAGATATCTCACTTGAAGCTTCTACCACCATAGATAAATAATAACTCAATTAATATCCCAACTAGTAATAGAAAAATGTGAAATATGACAATATTTTTTTAAACAAGATATGGACAGCAAATAATGGAGCACGTAATTAGATTCAAGAAATTGTTTATAAAATATTTTTTTCAAAAATTAGAAATAATTTCTAAAAATCAATTTCCAATAAGATAAATAAGTAATGCAATGATAGAATATAATTGAAAAGATCTCACTCAGAATTCACAGAAATAATAATTTGAACGATGTAATTTCAAATTCGGTAGCAGCAAAGATTAATAGCAATTGATCTTCAAGATCACTCTTAGAAAAACTCACAAACTCTCAGAAATATAACTCTTAGAAAAGCTCAATTTTATGATATGATATGATTTCTC
Source organism: Eucommia ulmoides (assembly GCA_016647705.1). Lineage (NCBI taxonomy): Eukaryota > Viridiplantae > Streptophyta > Magnoliopsida > Garryales > Eucommiaceae > Eucommia > Eucommia ulmoides. Next base: position 83,810 of record JAENRU010000476.1, read on the forward strand.
TTGTTAGATTTGATATCACTTTTTTTTAATAATGAAAAACGCATGTCTATTTATATGGGAAATAAATCAGCTCTTTAACGGCTAGTTCCCATGTGTTATGATATTTAAATGCTCTCTTAGACTCCTTATATCATTATGACTTCATTTTAGTTCAATTCACTTAAAAAAAACTTTCAAATATTTCAATTAAATCTCCCAAATATTTTTCAAACTCAATTAATTAGAATAAAATCAATTTTACATACCAAATTGAGAAATATTAATATTTAATGAACCATATCAATAAGATTTAATTAATATATGAACCATATTTTAAATACCTTAAAAATCCCCGAAATCTCTCTCAAATCCTAATAAAAAATGGTTACTTTTGGATATAATCTCGGATAAAACAGAATCCTGAAACAGAGCGTCCAGTCAACCGGTCGGTCGACTGCCAAATTCAGGTTGTAGCCAAGGACGTTTATCGGTTGACTTGTCTGTCGACTTGTAAATGCAGAGAGTTCGTTTTTCTTTCACCGGTCGACCTATCAGTTGACTTGTAGATTCAGAGAATCCAGCTCCTCTTGGTCGGTCAACCTATCAGTCGACTCATAGATTCAGAGACTTCATGTTGCTTGGTCTGGTCGACTTACCAGTTGACTTGTGTCTTCTGGATTTCTTCTCTAAACTCGTTTTTAACTTATTTTCTTTTACGTTTTCACCCCTTTAACCATTTTCTTTTCAAAATAAGCTCCACTAATCTTCTTATATTCCATTTTAGTCATTTAAAATTATTTTTTTTCAAATCACATATTGGAGCAAATAATTTCACTTAATCGAATCACACATAAATAATTTCATTGTTTAGTATCCATTTAATTTGTATCATCTTCATCACTAGAACTAAAATAACTGAAACACTCAATTAAAACAGTTAGTTTCACCAAAACATCAACACTTAATTGTTCATCAAAATCTTATGATCAACATGTATGTTTCTCTCTCTATATATGTGTGTATGTCTCTCTCTCTAAACTTATTCATGGAGGTTGTGGATTTGGGTTTCTAATAACCAGTCAAATCCCTTTGCAGAAGTTGATATATATATATATATATATATATATATATATATATATATATATATATATATATATATAAATGAGTAGTAATAGATCATCGTCTTCTGTTTGTTTACAGATAAAACACCCGAAACAAAAACAAAGTAATTTCTCTCTCTTAGAAACCCACATTGAATTTAACTGGGTTTCATCACCATCCTCGCCGAGAGAAAGCCCCGGATGGAAAACTATTGCCTCCACCCTCCTCACTGAGTAGCTGCCCGATCTACTGCACCGACCAGACCTCAACAATGTCGTCGTTGGAGATGACAACGACTTGACGTCGCCCTACGAATAAATCACAAAATCCTGGAGCATTGTTAAAAATTATGATTAATACATTTTATTAGGGAAAATTTGTTAAAAACAAATCTACAAAAAATAGTTATTGTTTATAAAAAAAAAAAATAAATAAATAAAAATTTGATAAAAATATTGAAAAAAAGAAGAAGCGAATTTCGGCCATGGGAGGGCCGGAATCATATTTGATTTCGGCAATGGCAGGACCGGAATTGGCTTCCACCCAACCCCCTCCAACATATATATATATATATATATATATGTATGTCTGTATGTATAAAAATAATAATACATATTCCATAGAATACATATAAAAATAAAACACGGATATTTTCTGCAATTTTTATAATTTGTGCGTTTAAGATCTTTGTTTATAATCATTACAAGAAAATTGATTTTCAGCTACGAATTAATTCGTAGGTAAAACTTTAAATTTCATAGAGAAATTGATTCGCGAATAATACCGAAAAATTGACTGAAAAATCAAGAAAAACTCAATATAGATTAATGATAAAACTATCTAGCTATCAAGCGGCGTTACAAACATTATGAATGAAGACCTTAAATGCATAAATTATAAAATTTGCAGAAAAGATCCTTATTTTATTTTTGTATGTATTCAATGGAATATGTATTATTTTTTATACATATGTATATATATTATTATATATATATATATAATATATATACAACATATTAAATAATCTCTCTCTATATATATAATATTTCTTAAATTGGGGATGGGGATGGGGAGGGGGGGGGGGGTTGCCAAGGTGGCAACCCCAAATTGTAAAATTGGCCATGACATGGTTGGTTTTACCAAAAAAAGAAAAAAAAAAAAAAAAAACCACCAAAGAAACCAGGCGTGACACAGCTAGATAGACTCATATTAGTAAATAAGTTGAAAAGAGACTCACTTTTGTAATTTGAAAATTTTTCGGACCCATATATGTGAAGAACTCGAGGAGAGAGAACATCTTTTGTGTAGACGTGATAAGAGCGAACAAATATCTACTAGTTTTTTACCTAATTTGTTTCATCCCTAATAGCAAAAATATATAAAATACCCTATAAGAATATCTAATATTTTATTTAAGTATACAAATTAAAAAAAAAATTAAAATAATAATTGACCCTTAAAATTTTTAAAATCAAATTAAATGATTCCTTTTTATTTTTAATAATTGAAATCTATTTCATATTTTTAATTCTTGAGTTAAATTTGCAATATAAATATATTATAAGTTATTCTTTTTTTTTTTTTTGTTGTGCGCCTGGCTTTACTCAGGTTAGCGCCTCACCTTACTCCTAGGCTCTAGGGGACCTTGTGCGCCATTAGTCTTGAACAACTATGATTAAAGCGCATGTGTACATTAAATTTTTAAAATATTTTATACTATAAATCTTATTTAAGGTATAACCTATAAGGTAGTCTATTTGTATGATGTTTCACACTACACATTACATATCTCTATTTGTTAGAACTTGCCATGTTATCAATTTTTCAATTAATGGATAGAACAATTGAAAAGATTGAAGAAATTACACAATAAAACAAATTAAGTAATAGATGAATTGAAATATATGTAAAGCAATGGAAATAATCTAATCTAATCTATGACAATCATTAAAATATCATAACTTTTTAGTAAATGGGCGCGCCATACGAGGGCCTTGGGGTTGAGTAAGCCCACAAGGTGCGAGCCTTATTGAAGCGCCTGGGTTTGCAGTTTGCACCAAGAGAGGGCCTAATGAGCCTTTAGCATCATGTGGAAGTTATCAAAAAAAGAAAGAAAAGGAAGTGACTCTCTATACAAAATATGTCATATAGAAAATCTTTAAAAAAATATTTTGAATTTATATCTGAGAAATATATGGCTTGACAAATACCACACATTTATGTACTTCCTTTATGTCTGATGGGTTTGCTTGGTAATTGTTTAAGGTTGTATGGGGGCCATTTTGTATGACCTGGCGTTATTGTCTTTAGAAATGATTATTACTTGTATTGATAGATTTTATGCAAGTCAATATATATGTTAAAAAAGAAAGGAAGAATAAAAGAGGCCTAGTGAAAGGCAACCATGATCTCGTATTATTGTAACCATCCATCCGGTAGGAAAATGTCTAGAAGTAGTGAAATGATTCGTTTTCCTTATCACTCATTTGCAAGTTTACACACTAGTTTCGAGGCTTGACATACACACTTTGAAATGGCAGGTATGAATCGAAATTCATTCAGAAAATTGTTGAAGTGATCCGGGATAAACTTGAACGACCTGCCTTGAGCATAGCCCCCTTTTTAGTTGGAATGGATGATCGAGTAAAAAATATAAACAAGTGGTTGCAAGATGCATCAATTGATGTTGGAGTCATTGGGATAACTGGGATGGGAGGGATAGGCAAGACTACCATTGCCAAACATGTTTATAATTTGAATTTTAAACGCTTTGAAGGTTGTTGCTTTCTTGCAAATGTGAGAGAAGTTTCTAAACAACCTAATGGATTAGTTTGTCTACAAAAACAACTTCTTTCTGATATTTTAAATAGGAAAAAGGTATGGATATCCAGTGTTGATGAAGGAATTATGAAGATAAAAGATGCCCTATGTTACAAAAGAGTTCTTCTTGTCCTTGATGATGTGGATCAAGACAAACAATTAAATTCAATCCTTAGAATGCAAACTTGGTTTTGTCCTGGAAGCAAAATTGTCATAACAACTAGGGATAAACAGCTGTTGAAAGCCAATGGAGTCATAGAGGTACATGAGGTTCAAAATTTGAATGATATTCAATCACTTAAGCTCTTTAGACAACATGCCTTTAGGCAATCAAATCCTTCTAAACTATATGAGGAGTGTTCAAAAAGGGTAATACGTCACTGTGAAGGGCTTCCCTTAGCTCTAAAAGTCACAGGTTCCTTTTTATGTGGAAAAAGTTTAGATGTATGGGAAAGTGCACTGCAGAAATTAGAAGAATTCCCTAACAGTCAAGTCCATGAAAAACTTGTCACAAGCTTTCACTCTTTACAAGATGATCATGACAAGAATTTATTCCTCAATATTGCTTGTTTCTTTTTGGGAAAGAATAGAGACTTTGCATCAACAATCCTAGACGCATGTGATTTTCACACGAGGATTGGGATCGAAAACCTTTTGGATAGATGTCTCTTGACAATTAATAACCAAAACCAGTTGGAGATGCACTCGTTAGTACAGGATATGGGAAAAGAAATCATTCGCGAACAATCGCCTGATGAGCCTGGGAGACGTAGTATAGTTTGCAGCCACAAAGATTCATATAATGTGTTGAGAAAAAACTCGATAAGATATTACAATTTGTTTGATGTTTTCTTTCTTGTGTTCTTTCTAATCTGTTTTATATTTATTTGATTTTCAGGGAACTGAAGCAATTAAAGGCTTTTCCTTCTTCAAACGCTCTCATGTGTTCTCATGGGACTTGGCAACCGCTGCTTTAAAAAACTTGGAAAAGGAAGATGTATTTGAAACTGAAGCAATTGTAAGGATGTGCGAACTAAGAATACTCCAACTCCGTGATGTGAAACTCATTGGATGTTATAAAGGATTTCCGAAAAGATTAAGATGGTTGCATTGGTATGGATTCCATTTAAGCGACATGCCAAACGATTTTCCTTTGGAGAGTCTGGTTGTGCTTGAGATGCCATGCAGCCACTTAAAACAAATACGGATGACAAACAAGGTATTATTGGATTTTCTTTTAGCTTTCCTATTTCGTTGATATATCTTTTGACTTTGTATAGATTTTACTAGTGTCTTGTAGCATTGAAAATCCTGGATCTCAGTCATTCACGTTGTCTTACGAGAACCCCTAGCTTCATGGGATTGCTAAATCTCGAGAGGTTGATCCTTACAGGCTGTGTGAGTTTGATTCGGGTTCATGAATCTATTGAAAATGTTGAGAGACTTGCATACTTGAATTTGGAAGACTGCAGAAGTTTAAAGAATCTTCCTAGTGAAATTGGAAAGCTGAATTATTTGGAAACCCTAATTATATCAGGTTGCTCAAATCTTGAAGGACTGTCAATTGAGATTAGCAACATGAAATCTCTATTGGTGTTTATTGCAGATAGAATTACCACAGATAATTTACTACCTCTTAGTAAGGGAGGCACATCATGGCATGCATACATACTATCTTATGTATTTAAATCTAGAAATAGTCTTGCAAACCAGTTGGTTTCTTTGCCAGGCTCGTTGGTGACATTAAGTCTTCGGAAGTGCAATTTATCGGATGGGGTTTTCCCAACAGATCTTAGCATTCTGTCCTCTTTGAAAGAGTTAGATATAAGTGGTAATCCCCTTGAAAAATTGCCAGATTGTTTCAAAGGTTTTCGTAAGCTTCAGAGGCTGATAGTTGAACGGTGTACGACGATTCGATCAACTTCATCCTATTTGTATATGTATCGTTATGGATCTGATGGATGGGTTGAAATCAATGACCGGTATAAGTTAGCACCGATAGAAAAATTTGATACTAATATGATAAAGAGTTTTGGGTTGTGCAAATTTGAAACCATGACGAACACTCTGGTGAAGTATAGATTTTTAAGTCACGAAGGGGCTAACAAGAACACGAATAATCTTCTTCCTATCCAGGTATGTATTCTTTCACTTTCTTTCGCACATAAACAATTAGTTACAAGTGTATTAACTATGATTCATTGGCATAGGGTTTGTATGAATTTGGTATATTCACCATATTTGTACCCTGGATTGACGTAATACCAGATTGGTTTAATTTGAAGAGTAAAGGATCTTCTTTGTCTTTAACAGTGCCTTTTTTTCCCAATCTTATGATCCATGGCTTAAATGTGTGTGTTGTATATGAACTCTCTAGAAGAGAAGAAGATGATCCAGTTCGTATATCATGTTGTAAAATCTGGAATAAGACCAAGAAGATCACGTGGGAATACTCCCCAGAATACTTTGGAATTCCTGAAGCTAATGAAGATATGTTGTGGGTAAGCCATTGGAATTTTGGGGTTCATGATTTGGAACCTGGAAATGAATTGGATGTTGAAATAGTTTTGGAGGACAATTATAAGGTGAAGGAGTGTGGTGTTGAATTTGTGTGCAGTGATCACAGGGAAAAAAAAAAGAACCATTTGCTTTCACTGACGATGAAGGAATATTTGGATTGTATAAAAGTGGATATTTGGACTTCGTGGGAGTAGTAGGAGGACATGTTGGCCTTAATGTTACCCGAAGGTTCAATTTAGATAAAGATTGAATCAAGAAGTTTTTATTTATTTCTTTGATTTTATTAGAGTATTCCATATATACAAAGGGAATGTTTCCTTTTGTATATTTGGAATTATGTCATTTCCTTAATTAATTTTGTATTAATGTTATTTTTTTTATTTTATATTGTTTCCTTTTGTAATTCCTCTCTCCACTTGTATAAATAGTGGAGATTGTTATCAATAAAGATATATAAGTCCAATTTTATTAGCCGCCACCAGCCTTCATGGTCTCCGGCTACGAACTCTGACGGCGGCTGCCTGCCATGAAACAAGTTGTACATCATTTTTAATTTCTTTTCCCACTATTTGCTCCTTTGAATCTTCTTCCTCAGCCTCCTACGTTCTTCCACCAACCTTGCGACCTCCTCCCTTTGCTTTCTCTCCTCTCTCTCCAATAACTCCTCTAACATAGCCTGTTTCTTCTCTTCAGCTTTTCTGCGTTGAGACAACAACCATGTCCTCCCCCCTAAAATACCCTTTCTTGATCTCGATTCCTTGTTAACCAAACTTCACGATCAAGCCACTCCATTTGTTTACTTGCTTCTGCTTCCGATCCAGCAACAGATCTCGTCCTAATCCCCCTCTTCAGGAACACGCCACAACGTGAAGCCATCTCTCTCCTCTTTCTCTCTCTAAAATAGAGTCATTTCATGGCCGCCTCTCACTCCTCACCTATCGCTCTCAATCCTGTTGAAGCTCCCAACCGCATCCATGGCCACTCCTCTCTTCTGTCCTCTCTCCTCCGTTTTCTATCTCTAAATTCTCTCTCCTCCATTTCTCACCTCTGTACCAAGCACAAGAACCCACTACATTTTACGTTAAAAAAAAGCTTTACAGAAACCACCCCCCGCTAATGTTATTCTCAATTTTCTCCTTCTAACTTTTCAATTTTCCCCCAAAAAAAAATCCCCATCTCCCGTTCTCATTTCTTTATTTGCAACCCGCGCTGCAGCGCACCTCCAACTGGTGAAACCCCATCACACCAAGTTTGACGAACTGGGAAGGCAGTTCCGATCTCTTCTTCTTCTATCTCTTTATTTACAACCCGCGCTCTAGCGCGCCTCCAATTGGCGAAACCCCACTGCAGCGCACTAAAGCCTACGCTGCAGTGCGCCAATTTTGACGAACTGGGAAGGCAGTTTGGTCAATAAACTCCACCAATTACAGCGCGCCTCCGACACACAAGATGCAGCAGTTGAGGGGCTTCTGCAAGTCAGGGGTTTGTGCCTGCGGCGAAACTCTTGTTTGGAGAGACAATGCTCGTTATGCACTACGACACACCACCACTCGCTACAACGAGCTCCCAGATATTTCAAGAAAGCGTCCCAACAAGCCTCCCAGCAACCAGATGCTAACAACACTAAGCCTCCAGCTCGGGCTCATTTACTTCTACTCAAGAACAAGATTGGATTCTCCTCACGGAACTCCATCTTACGTGGGCACATTAGAGTATTCCATATATACAAAAGGAATGTTTCCTTTTGTATATTTGGAATTATGTCATTACCTTAATTAATTTTGTATTAATGTTATTTCTTTATTTTATATTATTTCCTTTTGTAATTCCTCTCTCCACTTGTATAAATAGTGGAGATTGTTATCAATGAAGATATACAAGCTATTACCAATTCTATTATTCTTTATAGATTTTTTTATTTCAAGAGACCAATGACAAAATCTTTTTATCCAATTTTTCTCAATTATCTTTAAAATTCATGTGACTTGAGAAACATTTTATATAAATAACACTAAATAATATTCACATAAATAACTTGTCATAAAATTCATAATAATTAACAAAAATGAGTAGATCTTTCTATTAAATTTTAATGTTATTACATATTTTACATATATATTTTTTTTTTATATCTTTATATAATTCATGCTTCTGTTATATAGTTGGAGTTTTTTCTTTTTACATAAATAATTTAGCAATTGTTTAAAAAAAAAAATTATATTTGTATTAGACAAGGGATTTTTTGTGTTTAAGGGCTTTATATCGATTTTTAAATTTATTAATGTAGAAAAATAGTAAAATAATAGAAAAATGAAAAGTATATATATATATATGTGTGTGTGTGAAATTTAAAGGCATTATATCAACCTTTTGTAATTGGGGATGTGAAATTTTTAGGGGAAATAACTTTATCCTAAATATTTTATCAACTCATCCCTATCATCCATATCTCTCAGATGAAAAACATATTTAAAAATCTGATTTATTAATAGAAAGTTGAAATTTTTAGGGGAAATGTTTTTAACCTAAATATTTTATCAAGTCATCCCTATCATCCATTTCTCTCAAATGAAAAACATATTTAAAAAACTGATTTATTAATAAAAAGTTGAAAATAACTAGTCAATTTTAACTAATGGGCTTTTGGTAATGATACTTTAAGTGAAAAAGAAAATAAATAGTGTAAGAGTTGATAATGGGAATGCAAATGGGAGTAGACCCCCTTTTTTTTTTCTTTTTTGTTTTTATAAACAATCTCATCTCTCTTGCGCAAGTCTGAATTAAATACATGTTAATATCTCTGGACAGTATCACATTTAGTCTATATTTGATGTTCTCAAGAGGCAAACCCAGATAGTAGCATTGGTACCAAATATTAGAAAACCCATTTTGTTCCCGATAGTTTTGAGAATTGAAAAAAAAAAAAAAAAAAAAAAAAAAAAAAAAAAAAAAAAGAACTCTAGAAACTCCACCTAAAGTTTAGCTGTGTATTTTATATTAGATCTCAATGCAAAGTGCAAACCCCCATGCGAAGTACAAATCTCGAACTTCTCAATGTCTTATGCTATTTTTGGCAGGATGAGAGGAAAAAATCTATATTTAGTCTTATGCTATTTTTGGCAGGATGAGAGGAAAAAATCTATATTTATATCTAATATTTAAAACGAAGCTTTTACTTGGGTTGAACGAGAATGCTCTAAATGGTAATATTTATTCTAGTGAATGAGAGTATGTTTAGTTTTTAGGACTTGTTTCGTTGGAAGGAAAATTGGGTGGATAAGAAAATGAAACTGAAACTGAAAATGAGATGAAAATAAAAAAGAAACTTGAGAGAAAAAATCATTTTCCCGTCACTTCTGCCCCCCCCCCCCCCCCACAAAAAAAAAAATATGGGGTGAAAATGAAAAGATGGTGAGAAAAAAAAATCAACATTATCATTTTACCCTTTTATTTCATATGACAAATACTCATTTCATTTGTACTAAGTGTAAAATAGTAAATTAAACAAAAAAACATATTAATTTTTTTTTTAATACAAACACAATATTATTTTTCCTCCTTCTATATTCCTCTAACCAAATATACTAAGGCAAATTATTTTTTCTCTACAAATGATAAAAAAAATCTTTTTCCTTTTCCTTTTCCTTTTCTTTTCGACTCTTCCAATCAAACATACCCTTAGAGATAGTAGAATCTTAATGTAAATTATGGAATTTTAATGCATATTATGCACTTTTAATATAAATTATTAAATCCAACATATTTATATTAACTAGTTTCAGACTCGCGCTAAGCGCATGTTTTGAAATAATTTGCATATGTATTTTAGTTTAGTTGATTGTGTAAATTTAATTTTATACTTATTTTGTTTGACAAAATATTTTGTATTAGTTAGTGAAGTTTGTATATTATTTCTGTGGGATAACTATGTATTTTTTTTCTTTTTTTAAAAAATAAATAAATTAAGTTTTTGTTATTGATTTGGTCGGCCATTTTTTTGTTGTATTTTCTGTTGACCCAGTGAGCTACCCAAGAAGAGGGGTGAATTTAGTAGTTATAAAAATTTAAACAAATTTTAATCTTTCAATACTTAAATAATCAAATAATCAATTTAATTCTAAATCGATTATTATCTTTATAATGCAGCGAATAAGTGTTTAAATCTAGGTGTACACAAAAAAAATGAGAATATAAATAAAGTAATAATGCAGCACACAATGATATATCCTGATTCACCAAGTCACTTTTGGTTAATCCAGTCTTCTAAGCCTCACAAAGATTTGCACGCACTAAATTCAAGATTTTTTTAACAGGGAGGAACCAAATCCTTACACTAATTCTTTTACCCAACTCAAAATCAACCTGAACAATTAATATTTTCTCAACTTAAGGAAGAACCTTATATTTTTACCAAACTAAAGACTAATATAATCCTTTCACAGGCTAAGGATCAAACCTATTTTTTTTTATGTCTCAGGCTAAGAATCAAACCTCACAAACTCTCCAAATATCCTTTTCACCGGTAAGGATGGAACCGTCACAATTCACACCAAGTTAATTATAATCAAGAATAATCGAGCCTAATTCTTTTCAAGGGAAAAAAGAATAACCTAATTTTTTTATCCACTAGGTAAATATAAAATCTCAATATTTTTTTCGAAAAAGATTGAAACCCAAGCTACCCCTGACTAGATACTCCCAACAGTATCTAATCTGCACAAACTCACCAATTACAAGAATCAATTAGTTTCTTCCCACTCAGAACTTCAACCACCTCAAATGAATTAAACTCAATTAATGTCTCGAAATTACTAGTGATAGAAGTTACATGAGAAATTCAAAATCTGATTATAAAATAAGCAGGTAGCACAAAATTGAGCACGTGATCAGATTATCACAAAATTGAGCACGTGATCAGATTATCACAAAAATTGTTTTAGAAGAATTTTTATGTTTTTTAAACTTCAAAAACGATTTTATGAGGATCTTATCAACTAAGAAAATATAGAAAAATGAATACACAATAAAGATTAATAGATTGGAAAGATCTCAACTGGATAATACCGAAAAATTATAGATTAAAACGTTAGACAGCTCGAATCAATAACGCCAACATAATTAGAGCTTTAACTCAAGAATTTATCGTACAAATGATCTCACAATTGATCTCTCACAATAATATCAGAATAACAAGTCTTAGAAATCTTAGGAACACTTAGTTCTTGATTGAAGTGATGTATTGATCTAAAAAAACGCAGGTCTATTTAAACTGGTTTGAAATAGGTCATCTAACGGGTAGTTACCCAAGATATGACAATTAAATGCACATATAGGCCCCATATATCAATACCATTTAACCCTAGTCAATTCACTTAAATATGGCTTTCAAAATATTCAATTAAGTCCTCAAATTAATTCTCAATCTCAAAACAAATAGATTTGAAGTGTTAAATGAACTAAATTGAGAAACATCAATATTTTATGTACCATATCTATAGGGATATCCAAATAGGAGTAACACATTATTAATATATTCAAATCCCTAAGATATCTCCAAAAGATTTGCCAAAAAAACGGCTAATTTTGATCAAATCCCAAAAATCCTTGAAATCTAAAAAGCCCAATCGGTTGACCGACCTCTACCCATCGGTTGACTTATGGATACAAGATATATCCCAACCTTTGCTCAAACAATAGTCGATTGACCGATCCCCAGTGGGTCGGTTGATCGATCGATGCAGGATGCTTTCTCAGGCCTATTTTCGGTCCTGGTCGGTTGACCAATTGATTCAAAGAGTTTAGCTTTCAGCCATCGGTTGATCGATATTCCTTGGTCGGTTGACCAATTGATTTAGAGACTCTTTATTTTTCAGCCCTTACCCATCAGTTGACCGAACCTTGTGGTCGGTTGACCAATCGTTGCGGGAACAATATCACTCTCAATATATTTCAACTACAAACTTCAACATTTTCAACCCTTTAACCGATTTCTTTTCTCTGTTAACTAAGTTGACACTAATAATCAATTTTAAACATTAATCTTCCTTAAGTCAATTTTCTTTTTTTAATTTCACATTGAAGCAAATATTTGAACTAAATTAGGACCTTAAAATAAACATACATATATATAAATCATTTTAATTTGTGTCGTCTGTAATTCTAATCGGGATATATTAAGAATAAAAATGATTTGAGTTATTTTTACCTAAATTCTTTAGAATCTTCAATATCTTAATATTCGTCTCTGCATCCTTCATAATTATTTCATGATGTTATCTTGATTGGAACTCTTTGAACTAGAATCTTCAGAATCTTTAATCTCTTAATATCCGTCTCTACATCAGTCATAATTACTTCATAATGTTATCTTGATTGGAACTCTTTGAACTGAAACATTCAATAAAAACATTAGTTTCACAAAAAAAAAATCAATACTTAATTGTCCATCAAAATCTTAAGATCAACACTTTCTTTTTCTTTTCTATGTTTCACGACCGCTCCAAATAACTAACCTACCTTTAGACACCCCCCAACCAAAAATATAAAGATTTTTCCTCCATAGTCAAACAACTTTTTAAGAGCCAACTAAATAAAATATTGTTCATAAGTGCTATTTTAAAAAAACAAAATAGCACTAACTTCTCTTAAAAAAAAATAGCACCAACTAAATAAAAGATTGTTCATACACTCATCGCCCTTACTACCTTGTCCTGGTCGCACTCCGTTTTTTCCTCTTTCTTCGCCACCACTATCTTCATTTTTCGCCACCACAACCTTCATTTTTCACAGCCACCACTATCTTCGTTTTTCGCTACCACTATCTTAGGGGAACTTGTTACTAAGATTATACCTATAAAATAAGAACAATTTTGGAATGATAATTTTTTTGTACTTTTGGCATGAATTGTATTTAAATATGATGAGGGTATTTACGGACATCACCTCGTTAGTACTTGGGCCTCAACCACGTGTTCATTGCCCTGCGCAACGTGGTTGCCTTGTCAAGTTTCGAAGGGTAATCCTCTCCAAATGTGTCGTACAGAAGCTCTGTTCTACCTCCTTTGGTTGGTATCGGTATTCTATTAGACCATCGCCCTGTCGTGGCATCTTTGGGCGGTAAGATATGGATGGGGCCCCCTTTGAAAAGCATTGAGCAGAATCTACCCCCCTCGTTGATCTCTTTACGGCAATCCGCATATACTTGGGCCATTTTTCTCTGTTTACTCATCGCTTTGCATCACTCCGCCTCCTCAGTTGTCCTCAGATTACCTTCCCCCAGGCAATCTTTTCAAGGGATTTGGGTTAAACTCATGGGCTCTCATAATGGGCTAAAGTCCATATGGTTTTCTCATCAAAACACTCTCTTATGGGTTAAGCACATGGTTTTGACTAATTAACTGTGCTCAAGACCCTGATTAGGCAATGGTAATCGCCCTCCACTCCTATAAATACCTGGGGCAATTCAATGCCCAAAGGTAATGCTCATTATTTCACTTGAAGCATATTAAGCCCTTACACCCCTCCCCCCCTTCCCGCGAGCTCTTAGTGTCATGTCAGAGGGCTTGGATGGGAACAACCTCGGTGAGTCCTTGTGCAAGTACTCGCCTACTGGACATCAGCACTCTAAACTTCAACATAGTATTAGGAGAAGACTTGATTGTGGAACGTAAAACCCCAACTCTCTATGGCTTGTAGTTCCAACCCAACATTCCAACTCAGCAAAAAGAATACTTGGAACCTGACTAGATCATACTCGAGATGTTGACTAATTCTTGAGACCAACAAAGTAATCCTTAAAAATATGTTCTTCTAATTTTGGGTGCCTTCAAAAGAAAAATACGATTATTTAAACCTTTTTACAACCACACAAATGAAAATGTAATTATCTAAGAAAAGAATATACTTTTCTCCCTTTAAAAATAAACAAATATTCAATTGTCCCCTTAAGTTTTCACAATATACAAAACAATCCCCCCAAAAAATATAACTTATTTTAAGTAACACATTAAACCCTATTTTTATGATATCTAGGGGTGTGCATGGGTTGGGTAGGGTTTTTTTGGGCAAATATGAGACTTGACCTTATGAAAGTCTGGAATATCATAAACCAATTTTGACCAAAAAGTTTGATAATCCTAAGGTTTCGAGTGTCGTCGGACTCGGTCGAAATTCGGTCAGGTGGCGAGAAACATGCTTAGAACATATAAGTAGAAAAAAACTTACAACAGATTCAACAGAAATAAAGCACAAATCAATCTATAAAAAATCTTAGAACATATTCTTCATAAACAAACATGGAATTAGAACAAAATTGTTGAAAGATTTAGAAACACATACCTGCTCAGTGCTCATGCTTAACAATTGCCGATGCATCTTCTCCAATTCTTCAGACGATAAACCTGATATCAAGATATTGCTCATGGAAATCAAAGATGGGAATCAAAATTTAAGGTTCTCATGATAATAGATCAGATCTATTAGATCTATATGAGAATCAGAGAAATTAAAGAAGAAGAAGAATCAAAGAAGAAGAGGTGAAGAATCACAAAAGACTAGAGATGACGAAAAACTAAGAAGCTAGGGATGGAGGATTGGAGGCTAGAGGACAGATGGACGATTTTGTAGATCTGGACTGGAGATTGAAACTTGGAAGAAGAAGAAGAGTAAACAAGCAGCGACAACTTGGAAATTGCAAAGGCATTAAACAAATGGTTGAAGGAAGAGAGTGAATGAGAGAGATGGGCGGTCGTTGCACTGAATTGAGAAGTTTGAAGGCTTGAAATGAATGAAACCCTAGAAAAAATCTTATTTAAGTGGGTTTATGAGGTCAGGTCGGGTGCTTTGCGAGTGGGAGATCCAAATCTGGCACCTGATCCAATCATTGACACACTGTACACCTGAAATTCTCGGGTCGAGCCGGTCGGATTCTTCGTGTGGGTCGAGCCTATCGGATATTTTGCACAACCCTAATGATATTCCTTTATCATTCAAAACGAAAAAAAAAAAAAATGAAAAAGTAAAAATAAAAATATTATTACCTTATTAATATTCATACATCCAAAACTACTCGGTTTAATATTGGTAAACAAAATTTATACCCATATAACACCATGGCATAACACATAATAAAGTATTAAGAGAAGTAATATGTATACTAATCACAAAGACATACATTTCCTTCCTTCAATTGTTAGGAAACAGAGAATGAATAAAAATGACAAACACTAACCTTGAGTTGTAATCCAAAAGATTTCTAGGGATGAAAAAGCTATAAAGTGAACAAAGGCTACACATGGATGTTTTAAGCATAAAAAATTACATCAATTTTATAGTATCAACAAACCTTATATAAAAAATAAATAAATAAATAAATAAATAAGGCATATTTAATTTATTTTTTATTTTTTAATTCCTTTTTTTGTTTTTGGATTACAGTTAAATGTTAAGTAAAAAATAAGTTGAAAATAAATTACTCTTAAATAGAATACTAAAAAAAATAAAAAAATCTAAAGAACCCTTTTTAACTTTTTATTTTACATTTAAAAATACATCAATTATTCTTACTGCAATTATCAACATATCGTTTTTTATCTATTTTTATTCATTAAACTTATTATTTTCTATTTTATTGATCTCTTTTTAAATATTTACATTTATTAATTTCTATTTTTAAATATTTAATATTTAATAACAAATATTTTAAAATTATTATTTTCTATTTAATTGATCTATTTTTGTGTATGGTGTCTAATAGAAGATTAAAATAAAAAATTAGATAAAAAAAATACATATAAAAACAAAACCAAAAATTTTAAAATAAAACATAAATATTTTAATCTATTTATAATTTTTTTAATGCTTGTTTTTTTTTCTTTCTAATTTTAACTTTTCTTTTTACAATGACAAGAGAGCTACAAAAATAGAAATCAATCAAAATCAAATCAATTTTATAATGGTAATAATAAAATCAACCTAAAAGTCACTCTTTCCATTTTTCATTCCAAGCACATCGTGATTAGGGTGAGAAAACACGAATCAAGCTCAGAGCATGTCGACGTTATCCCATATGAACAGTGTTGCACAACTTGCATAACCCAAGTTTGGCATATCAAGACCATTCTATTTTTTTGAATGGAGGTGGTGCTAAGAGCATGAAGATAACAGTAACAGAAAAGGGGAAAACAAAAAAGAAACACAAATTGGGAATGAGAAAGAACAAAAACACTAAAGAACAAAAGAGAAACAACAATCTGTTTTTCATTTGTTGGCAAAGTTATATGATGTCCACAACCTGGAAACAATTAAGGAGTCAGACTTGAAGAAACAACGAACAACGCAAAAAAATATAAAAGGGGAAACTGAATATATTCAGTAAGTAATGAAATAAGTTGAACAATAAGATATAGAAAAAAAAATAAGGAAGATAAAACAATTGCTATCATGAAACTTTTCTTCTTGTGTGTGTGCGCGCTTTTCCAAAAAAAAATTAGCTTTTTTTTCCCTTTAGAATTGATCTAAAATTCAGTACAAAAAAGTTTTGTTACTCGTAACGTCAACCTAGGTTCAATGCTTTTTATAGAATAGAAATAGAAATATAGGAACCAAGAATAGTTAATGTGTTTCTCTTCCATTGTCAAAGTTATAGAACAAATGTCAGAGTAATTTTGATGCATTAACCTTTTGTCAAATGCCATTTTTTATGTGACATTTTACGCATTTTATGTGAGATAACATTGACTCATGCATAAATTTCTCAAAATCATTCAAAAAATAATTTATATATATATAGTGACTTTCCACGTGGATTTCTTGCAATGGGCACATTTGAAAATAAAAATTTTGGTGAAAGTCCAGCTATAAATGATTTTGCGGGAAGCCAATCATCCATCTGCAACGATCACACAATAAATCAAAAAGAAACACAAACAGAATTACAAAACGAATTGAATTTGCTTTTAGATGATTTACCCAAGGAATAGTTAAGAGGCTGTTTGGATTCAGGGAAGGTTTGTGTACCCTCTTAAGAGCCTAGTTGGTTCACACACCAAAAAAAAAAAAAAAAGTTGTTTTCGACCAAACAGACCCATTTATTCTTTTCCATGATAATGATTTTTCTTTAGGCATTAAGCTATAGCGTAGAAGAAGATATATCCATAAAGTTTGAGTCCAAAGGCCATGACAACAAAGAAATTCATAGTAATTTTAGTTCAATACAAACAGTATTGGAGATAAAATGTTTGAGAAAGAAAAGGATGGAAGTAAATGGGTCAAAACAGATTTTGAATTTAATATGTATGTTCTCGAACTTCTGTTTTTATTCCTAAAAAATTGGGAACATAAATACAAATTGCACCACAGGAAACAAAATGCTAATGTCATGTTACTACTAAAGTATTAATAAACAGTATATATATATATATATATATATATATAAAAGTAAAAGAGAAAAGTTAGAAAACAAAAAAAATAAAAGTGATTTTTTTTTTTTTTAATTTAGTATTTTTGTCTTAGTTTTAATTTAGTATTTTATGTCAGGATATGCTTCTACCTAGTTTCGTAATGTCCTTATAGAGATTATACGCATTAGTTGAGCATTGTTTATACCTTTCAATTGTAATGAGCTCCTTTCATTTCAACACATTTTTTTTCCCTATTATCTTTCTTTCAAGAGGTTGATGTGCAACTTAATATCTATTTGAATTACTTAGTCAACTCCATGTGTTAAAGATTTTGGTGGGGTAATCATATCGTTGGCAGCAGAGATGTTGTCCAAGAACCAAATATTTCAGCTTTTCATCACACATGCCTTGTTTGTAGTGGTGATTTGTCCTATTTAGGAAGGATCATGGGGTAAAAATGTGGGATTTGTTGTGGGTGATCATTCTCATTATTGTACAGATTAGATACTCTTTTCATTATTAACCTAATCATGTAGTCTACCATGACAGGCTACCCACGTTATTAACTAAAATATTGAAGCACTAATAAGTAGCAACTCATAGCCCAATCCCTCTCCTCACGTCTTTTAGACAAGGAAATTATATCTATATATAAGGAGAAAAATAAAAGAAACACAAAATCAAAGCACGAAATAGAAGATAACAACAAAATTACAGCAATACAATCACAATCAAATTGGAGGAACAAACAAAAGACATTAGACAAATTGAAAAGAAAAAGAATAAAATTTAATTTATACTTACCTTAGCAAGTGTGAATCTGGAAGAAATCTGGTACTAAGCAACTGCACAAAATAGAAGACAACAACCAAGTTGCAACAATAGAATCAAAATCAAACTTAAACTTGATGAAAAAAAAAAAAAAGACATATCAAACAAATTAAAAATGAGAAAAATGAAATTTAATTTACAATTACCTCAGCAAATGTGAGTCTGAAACAAATCTGGTGTTGGGAATAAATCCCTAAATCTCTATAGATTTCTTAGTTCTAAATCAACATGTCAAATCATCAAAAGTTCTTTTAACACATAAACAAGCATACTTGAATCCATGGCGATGAGTTGTTGCTCTAGAGGTCTTCCGCACACTAATCACTTGAGGTTCCTCAATGGATTCTCACTCTCAAATGGGAAAGAAGAGATGAGTAGCTGTCTTATTAATCTCAGGGACCATAACCCTAAGAACCTTTATATATTAGGTCAACTCAAGCCTCATTAACCCTAATTGTCAAATTTAGGTAACTATACATTGCAATGCCCATACCCATTTAATGTTACCTAAGCCCAATTAATATGTCACTTATTTGGACCCTTATAAAACTAATAGCCTATAGTATAATTGTTTAATTAAACATATGAGCCCACGATATGGAATAATTAATTTCCTAACAATCTCCCAATTGGGCTACATATGAAATTTTGGAGATAGTTATGTTCCATAGTTTTAAGGGCGCACAAAAGTGCTACCTTCTTGGAAACATTTCTTGGTTATAATCTGGTGCATCTCCTATACCAGCATGAGATCAAAGCCACCTTCATTACATTCATATTCGTAACTAGATCCATCAATGGTCACCATACCAAATATATTCAATGACATAAATCAAGTATGGATGTGCAGTAAGAAATTACATGTAATGTGATCTCAAACACACCTATTTCCATTTGGTCCCTCTTTATTCCACAATGAGATCAATATTTAGTCTTTCTATCCTTATATTTAAATCACAATGAGAAAGAACACATTCAGAGTAAATAAAATTTTAACCATCTACTTTATTCTTCATAAAATCAAATATAAGTGTATCTAACAAAAGAATATTCAACAAATACAAACTCCTACTAAACCAGCACATCACCAAATAAAATCATACTCATATGGGCAGTGTGCTCATGAGACACCTTAGGTGGTAAACCTTTGGTGGGTAGATCCACAATCATGGAGTTCGTTCACATTTTTTTAAAGATATTGTCTTACTTTGAATTCTCTATTTAATAACTAGAAACTTGATGTGGATGTGCTTCGACTTTGTGGAGCTTCTATTGTTATTAGAATATAATACTGCAGATTTGTTGTCACAATATATCTTTAATGGTATTTCAATATCATCCACTATTCACAGCCTAGTGACAAAGCTTTACAACCCTATTCCATAATTTGTTACCACATAACATGCTATGAATTCGGCTGCTATGGTAGAAAGATCTATGAGTGACTGTTTAGCACTCATCTAGGATATAGTATCTCTAGCCAGCAGGTAGACGAAACTCGAAATAGATCTCTTAGTGTCTTAGCTACGCATAAGATCGAAATCAGAATACCTAATGATCACCAAATGATTGGTCTTCCGATAAGTGAGCATGTAGTCTTTTGTTTTTTTGTAAATACCTAATACCTAATAACTCGTTTGGCTTATTTCCAATGATCCATATCAGGGTTACTTAAGTATCTTCCTAACATTCCAACTATTAACAGTAAATTTGGACGCGTACATAGTTGAGCATACATAAGACTCTCTACTGCTGACGCATAAGGAATCTTTTGCATTTCTTTCTTTTCCTTCTCATTATTGGGGAATTGAGTGAGACTAAATTTGTCACCCTTAGTGACAGGAGTATCTCTTGGTCCACAATATTTCATACCAAATCTAGCAAGCATCTTTTTAAAAAGCTCTTTTCTAATAACCCAAGGATACCTTGAGAGCAATCTCGATGTATCTTTATTCCTAATATAAAATAGGTATCCCTAAGATCTTTCATTTCAAAATTCTTAGTTAGAAATCTCTTGATTTCGTGAAATAAGCCTATATCAGTGCTAGGCATCAATATGTCATCGATAAATAACACTAGAAAAATGAATTTACTCCCACTAAACTTGTTGTATGCAGAATCATCAACTGCATTCACCTCAAAACCATATGAGATAATAATTTGATAAAATTTGTGATACCATTGACAAGAAGCTTGTTTGAGACTATGATGGATTTCCTTAGCTTGCAAACCGTTAACTTTGGATCACCCGATACAAAGTTTTCTAGGTGCACCATATATATTGTATCATCAATGTCTCCATTGAGAAACGCAGTCTTCATGTCCATTTGATGTAACTCTAAATCAAAATGAGCTACAAGGGCCATTATAATCCTAAAAAAGTCTTTCAATGAAACTGGAGATAAAGTCTTTTTATAATCAATACCCTCCATTTGAGTAAAACCCTTGGTGACAAGATAATCACCTGAAATGTAAGACCCGATCTTGCATGTGCATATTTTAATTTCATTTTAGAACATTTAGAAAATATTTGGTCTAATGTGTTATTTTTTTATTTTACATAAAAACTTTATGGGTGATCGTTATGATATTTAAACAAAAAAAGAAATAATTTGAAGAAATTTGAAGATTAATTGATTAAATTAATATAACTTTTAACCATAGTTTAAGAACCTTGGGGTTTAATATGTTAGTTTTGATTTGACTTAGAAAGTTTTAGTGATTAATATGCAATTTAAAATTTTATTTCCACGAGTTTGAGAATTGAATAAATATTTATAAATTGATCATGGGTTATATGTGTAAATAATGATCTCGAGGGTTTATATGTATAATTAGAAATAAAAATATCATTACAAGCCCTAAAGATAAGGTTGGGGATCGATATTGATGAGACTAAAAAAAAACATAAAAAAATGAAAAGGTGGAAACATGTGGCTTAAGCAAAAAGAAACCCCCCCCCCCCCCCCCCCCACCCCCCCCCCCAAAAAAAAAAAAAAAAAAAAAAAAAAAAACACAAGTATGGCGGGGGGTATGGTATGGATATGCATATGCATATACATATATTTTAGACTTTATATCGAAGAGAAAGAGCAGAAGATCTCGGCAACAAGTATTTCTCATCATCTTTCATATATGTATACCCATACATATATATGTGTATATATATATATATAGGGTTAATTACACTTTACCCCCTGTGGTTTGGCCAATTTACACTTACCCCCTGTGGTCTGAAAATTGTCACTTACCCCCTATGGTCAAATATTTGGTGCACTTACCGCCCTATATCAGGGGTTAAGTAGTTTGAAAATCTGACCACAATGGGGTAAGTGACGATTTCTAAATTACAGAGGGTAAAGTACAAATTGACCAAACCATAGAGAGATAAAGTGTAATTAACCTTATATATATATACGGACATATATACTTGTATAGTTATGTAAAAAAATATAAATATACGTGAGTTCGATTAATATAGTGGGTTTGAGAAATGTCGCAGGTATATTTGTATATATAGATATATCTAATTTGTGAATAATACAATTTAAAAAATAAAAATTGTAAGTTTTTATCAAAATGACAATTTTTAATATTTTGTTAACGAATAATATTTTTTTAATAGTCGATCAATATTTTCCTGTAGCCTAAATTATTAATAGGAAGAAATTTGTAATCATGGTTATAGTAATTTCTATACAGTTAATATTAACTTAAGAAATTAGGAGTTAAATATTTTCGTATAATAAAAGAAAATTAGGAATGGGAAGTAATGCATTTTAGGGCCACATATTTCATATTAGATTTATTTTAAGTAAATTCTTAGTCTAGACCCTTTGGTTGTTAGGTTCACAAGCGACGTCGACCATGTTGCATTTGGAGGATAGTATTTTTAGTAGCGTAGAAATCGAGGTGAGTGTGTTGTCTTCTATGTAAATTGACAAATTATATTTTGTATAAATTAGGAAAAGAAAATATTTATGAAATGGACGGTTTTATAACTTGTGTGGATCGAATAAATTTTTAAAGCTGGAAAGTAGTTTGATTATCTGACTATGTCATAGTTGTCTTCTCGTCAGGAATGTATGTCCTGCGAGATGTGGATATATGTTGTTACCTGTCAGGTAAGTCCTGCAGGATGGATATATGTTGTTACCTATCAGACAAGTCCTGCAGGGTAGATATATGTTGTTACCTGTCATGCAAGTTCTGCAGGGTGGATATATGTTGTTACCTGTCAAGCAAGGCCTGCAGGATAGATATATGTTGTTACCTGTTAGGAAAGTTCTACAGGGTGGTTGCTCCTACCATTGAAGATATTAAATGGCCCTGGCACTGATAGTCACCTTAGATGGCATAGTCTGACAGGTTACGGTACCGTCGTAACTCCCGATCGTGAGGTGAAACGATCTTATGACAAGTAAGGAAATATGTATGCAATATTTTATTATATATCAAAATGATTTGATTGGGTGATTAATGCATTATTTTATTGTGATGATAATTGTGATATATTATTTCGGCCCAGTTTGCGATTATATTTATATTATGTTTGAAAAAAAGTATTCGATAACTATACGTGATCCATAAATTGTTTTATATTACGAACACAGTACACCGATAAAATATTTGATTTTACGTACCGCAGCTAGAGACAAATCCACTATTGCTACTAGGTAGAGTTAGAGGGTGGGGTCGTTTTTGGAGAATTTGCGGGACTGGTGTGAACCGTGGAAGGTACAGTTTCTTTTTGGTAGTTTAGATTGTAGATTTGTAGTTTTGTTATGAATAGTTGTGACAAGTATATTCCTGAATTTTAACGTGGGTAAATATATTTTGGAATAAAAATATAGCGGTGCATTTATATATATATATTTGTTGATCGATCAGGTAATGTTAAGTCGACGTCACACCCGACCTCGAGCGATGGGGCCCCAGGGAGGGGTGTGACATGAAATCTCACATCTATTTTCTTTAGTGGATCGCCTTACTAACACTTTCTCTTGAGGTTGTTGAGTTTGCTCTTCAAGAGAAATATTTTGATTTTGAATGGGCAATTCTTCATTATTGTCTTGCATTGAATCTTTAATGTCGTCAGGAACCTGATCGTTGTCAATAATAATTTGATTGTTAATAACAATCAGATCATTGTCAATAACAATGTTTGGAATAGAAATCAATTCCTCTTCAAAGACAACAAACCTAATAATCTTATCTCCCCCTTCAAACTCAACATCTTTAAGAAATCTTGTATTTTCTATCTCAAAAAAGGTCTTATTTGAAGGATCATAAAACTTAAATCATCTCTATCATTCAGCGTACCCAACGAAATAACAACTAACTATTTCATTTGGCTTATAAGGCCTTACCTCACCTGGATAATCCCAAATGTGTAAATGCCTGATGCTAGGCTTTTGGCCTAACCACACTTCGTAAAAGGCTTTAGCTACCGCTTTACTTGGTACCCTGTTCAGGATATATACTGTAGTCTTAATTGAAATGGAGTTGTGGAAAGGTAATTTATGAGGGACCTAAAAGGCTCCAAATTGGATTGCATGTAATCATTGATGGGCACAATAGTGGAGGATAAAATGGAGCTTTGCAACGACAATTGATGAGGAATTTGAAACGGCTCATTGATGGTGGAGCGGAAGACGCTCATTGAGAGTAGGGATTGTGGGCTATGGTGGAGCGGTAGAAGACTTTGATCAATGAATAAGAGACTGTAGATGTTCAATACCTTCATTTGGTTTATAATTCCTAGCTTTGGTCTTCTAATTTTAGGTTTTACTATAATTACTATATAATGTGATATGATGATATGATTCTATTCATTCTAAGTAATTATCCAAATAGCCCAATTATATCATTTTTTTTTTTTCTTTTCTAGTTCAAATGAAGGCGTAGGTATTCCAAAAAACATTCTCTTCCACCATGTTCTTTGTCGATTCCTAAACCAATAGGGATGTCAATGCTCTAGTTTCAATTTCATACAAAACCAAAATCAAAACTAAAACCGTTACACATATACCAAACCAAAGCCACCGGTTGTTTTTAAACGGTTTTAAAAGCGAATCATTTAACTTTATACAAAACCAAAATCGCGAAACCACGAAACCTTTTAAGATTTTTCAATTTTATAAAAAAACTAAACTAAAATAAAAAACTCGAAACCGCAGACCATTGTTTTTTATATATAAACAAAAATATAACTAAAATATTAAACATAAATTTCAAAAAATAAAATCAAACTACAAAACTATTAATTTTTACAATAAATATTTCTAACCATAGTTAAATACAACGATAGATAATCGTCGCAATAATACATCCATAACAAATATAAACCCTAACTTATATAAACACAAGTTTGATTGATGTTGATATCTATTTTTATAATTTTTGTAAATTTAATATTTATAATTTTCGTATATTATATTTGTTCTTTTATATTATTTTTAATTTAAAATTTTATAAGATTTTTAAAAGAGAAAACCCCAATTTTTTACAGAAAATTAAAACGGGCCATAGGCCCACTACTTCTTTTGTCAAAACCCAATTTATTAATATATATCTTAATTATTAAATTTGAAATGTCAAAATTACCCTCTTAAAAAAATAATCTTACACATTCTTTTCAATTCTAATGACATCAACCCCAACCCATGAGCTTCCATCCACCATCCTTACAGTTTCAAGAACAATAGAGATCTACACCCCTGCTGTCACAATGTCGAATTTTTACCGCAAAAATCACAACTGTGTGATGGTCTAGTTGTACTAACAACTAGCAGTCTCGTGAATGTCCGGCCAAGCAACAGAAATGCACCGACTTTCTGTAAACACACCCGCGTTCTTGCAACGTAATACAACTTAAATACACCGAAACAGTACCAGAAACGCACCCACGTAATGGCACACTAACGTTAACGGGAAAAACACAACCTTGTATTAATTTAACTCTCTAATTATAAGGAATCAGTTTACGTCAATGGACTGTAAATCCGCTACTGTGCACTCACCTCTTTAAAAATAGACCAAAATGTTACAATTTATAAGAGAAGATGGCAGTTGACAGCCCCAACTGCATAGACAAATAATCGACACCTGTCAATACTACAGGAGCTGGTTTTCATGCCTGAAAACCAACCAAAACCGCTCAGAAGCTGACCAAAACTGTCTGGTAACCTCCAATCCATCAACTCACCTCAAGCTTAGCATTTTTCTAGCGTTTTTGCACCGTCCCAACAATCTGTCTCGTTGTCATCTCGTCTCATAGTCAGCTGACGTTCCCCAATGTCTTGCCACATTGCTGCATGGCCAGAACATGTCGTTGCGCCCAACGACTGGCAAGGACCCGTATTTATTTTCGGCACTAGAATGCACCACCACCCAATGGTGCATCATGTCCCGCATATGACTGTGCACACAACATAGCGTTGTATTTACGTTGCGCCGCCTTGCCTTGGTACCACACTGAGGTCTTCCTCACTACCCAACACTCGCTGGTGTTGTGTCACAACGCCTCAACCCACCGACATGCACCAAGTTGGTGTCATCTTTGCTAACGACTCCGTTCGTGCCACATTCACCGTGTCCAGTAGCAAAGTGCACCAAGTCGATATTGTTTGGTCCTCCAGCATTGTTAAGGGCTAACACCTACCCTAGTAGCACTGGAAACTACCGGCATCACCTCACGACATCACCATCGTCGCCGCCAACATCAACTGTTGGCCACCCAAGTTCCTGTCATCTTTCTCTATATGTGTGTGTGTGTGTGTATCAGAGGCAGCGGCGGTGGCGGTGGCGAGACAACTTTCCATCCAATGCCACGACTAGATATGGTCATGTTATGGCCAAATCTGGCCGTAACTCTCCCTCCTTCCATCGTCGACGACTTGTTTCTTTGTTCTCTATTTTCAAAATTTTAACAGATTAGGGTCTAAATCCGGCCGTCGACAACCGAAATCAAGGTCGTTACGACAGATATAATAGCCATGATTTGATGGATTTTACTCCACCACCGTTCAACTCCACCACCACCGTCATCTTCTCTCTTTCTTACACGGCCACCTACCATTTGAGCATGTTGCCGCTAGTGCCACCAAGATCATATTCACTCTCTCTCTCTCTGATTATCTCTCTCTAGATCGATCTAACATTTTTTTTTATGTTTTTTCAATTTTTTATACAATTAAATTTTAATATTTTTTGTATGTTGAAATGATTTTTGGGAACGCGTTTGGCAAACACAAAACTCAACCCAACCCAACCCAAAAAATAGGAATTGATTATCAAAATCCTAAATAAACCAGAAACAAAAAAAAAAAGTTGTTTCTTTTTTGTGCCTAAAAAACTCAACCCAAAGTTCTCACTAGGCTTATGAATTTTTTATTGTAATTATAATTATTTTTTAAAATTAAAATAATTGTGAATTTTATTATTATTATTATTATGAAATTTCACCAAAAAGCTCGAAGGAGACTTATTGATGAAAAGAAAAGAAAAACAAAAGAAGTATAAGAACTCAGGAAGATGAGAAAATAATTAATGAAGAATAAGAAAAACAGAATATATATATATATATTATTCACAAAAATGTTAGAATGATGAATTCTCCAACAAATTTAAACTCTTCTCTTACCTTCCACTTTTAAGTATTAATATTATATTAGATGTTATGTTTTGTTTGCAACGAACAAAAATTTGAGAACAAGAAAAATAAAAAATTGACAAATTTCGGGTACAACTCGGACTTGATAAACTTGATAATTTTATTTGAAAATGTTTTAACATATATAAAATTTCATGGGGTGCGTTAAACGAGGGTATTTATCATTTACCTTTTCTGTCTATTTGTCATTAATTATAAATCTCTCTTAACATTTTTAAATATCGGTCAATCCCATGTAATTTTATATTGTAGGCAGACAAATACTTCTGTCAGGTTAAAGATGTTGATACAACAATATTATTGATAATAATACCCTCAAATTAGCTATACTTCAATTAAATGACATATTTAGTCTTTCTTAATTTAATCTATTGGACATTTAAGCCTTTTTTTTCTTCTTTGTTTGTGCAATTCTTGATACGAGGGTTTGAAGATTGAGATCCCGATTGAAAGAGTTCTGTTATTATTTGATATGCTGATATGAAGTTGAGAGATTAATTCGTCATTTTTATTTCTATATGTTCTTCCGCATGTAACTAGGGTCCAATTTCTATGTGAAGTCATTGGATTTTCTTTATGTTTGTTTCTTTTGTATTTTTAAAGTTGTTATTCTTTTTGTCATTTTATTTTGATTTAGAGTTAAAGGATATTATTGAACACCCTAACATAAAATTGAATGATTTATCTATTATAGGCTACTACACATTTAGAATTAGGAAAACTTATTAAAAGGCATAAATTATAAATTAAATCATATATATTGGGGTTTTCAATTGATAACTTACTAATGAAATCTGAAATAATTATGCCTATTGAATAGGTTTTTAGGGTCTCGCGGAATGCGAAAAAAGAATCCATGCAACTGTAGAAAAACTAAAATTGAAAGAAACAACTCTAAATGGTATGTTCAACCTCTACAACAATTAAGCTCATGATTAAAATTTTAAAAAAAAAATAAGATTTAAGATGAAATTAAGATAGACCTATTCAAGAAGAACAAATATAGAAAAAAGTATGAAAGCAAATTTTTTATATGAAAAAATGTATAAATTTTTTCTATCTCCTAAATTTAATTATTGTATATTTTAAAATAATACTTTAAATTAAAAACAAATCAAATACAAAAATAAATATAGAAGTAAATTTATTTTCAGAGGTTGAAAACCCGAGTTCTTTACCTAATAAATACAAAAAAAAAAAAAAAAAAAAAAAATCTGACAGCAAAGTTATTTAAAGTTAATTACGAAATGCATGTATTTCGGGGTTGGCAGGCCCGGGAACTGAGATCCTAGGTGTGCCAACCCTGAGATATAAATTATTATTATTTTTTTTTAGAGGGATGGTCCCGGGGTTACCAACCCCGGAACCTTGTTCCCATAGCTGCACAAACAGCTGCTTTGCTGAAAGCAGCTGCTTGTGCAGCCACTTGAAGCAGCAGCAGCTGCTTGTGCAGCTGCAGGTGGAATTTATTTATTTTTTTATTTTTTTATTTTTTTAATTTAGTTAAAATTGTTAATTAGTTAGTTTAATTTATGAATTTAGTTATTTAATTATCAATTTTTAATTAAAAATTGTGTACTTTGACCCCTCAAAATTATGCAAATTAGATAAATATAAATTAAAATATATTGGTTTAAAATAAATTGTAAGTTAATTTGAGTTTAATTAAAAAAATGCAATTTGACCCTTCAAAGTATGACAATTAGAAAAATATAAAATTTATTTTATTGTTTTAAAATAAATTGTTAGTTGTTTATTTTTTTTTGATTTAGTTAAAATTGTGAATTAGTTAGTTAAATTTTAAGTTAAATTTTTGAATTTAGTTGTTTAATTTATAAATTTTTAATTAAAACTTATACACTTTGACCCCTCAAATTTTTAACTAATTAATTCACAATTTTAACTAAATCAAAAAAAAATAAACAACTAACAATTTATTTTAAAACAATAAAATAAATTTTATATTTTTCTAATTGTCATACTTTGAGGGGTCAAAGTGAATTTTTTTTATAATTAAACTCAAATTAACTTACAATTTATTTTAAACCAATATATATATTTTTCTAATTTGAAAAATTTTGAAGGGTCAAAGTGCACAATTTTTAATTAAAAATTTATAAATTAAACAACTAAATTAAAAAATTTAACTAACTAATTCACAATTTAACTAAATCAAAAAAAATAAACAACTAACAATTTATTTTAAAACAATAAAATAAATTTTATATTTTTCTAATTGTCATACTTTGAGGGATCAAAGTAGATTTTTTTAATTAAACTCAAATTAACTTACAATTTATTTTAAACCAATATATATATTTTTCTAATTTGAAAAATTTTGAGGAGTCAAAGTGCATAATTTTTAATTAAAAATTTATAAATTAAACAACTAAATTAAAAAATTTAACTTAAAATTTAACTAACTAATTCATAATTTAACTAAATCAAAAAAAATAAACAACTAACAATTTATTTTAAAACAATAAAATAAATTTTATATTTTTCTAATTGTCATACTTTGAGGGGTCAAAGTGGATTTTTTTAATTAAACTCAAATTAACTTACAATTTATTTTAAACCAATATATATATTTTTCTAATTTGAAAAATTTTGAGGGGTCAAAGTGCATAATTTTTAATTAAAATTTTATAAATTAAACAACTAAATTCAAAAATTTAACTTAAAATTTAACTAACTAATTCACAATTTTAACTAAATCAAAAAAAATAAACAACTAACAATTTATTTTAAAATAATAAAATAAATTTTATATTTTTCTAATTGTCATATTTTGAAGGGTCAAAGTGCATTTTTTTAATTAAACTCAAATTAACTTACAATTTATTTTAAACCAATATATTTTAATTTATATTTTTCTAATTTGCATAATTTTGAGGAGTCAAAGTACACAATTTTTAATTAAAAATTAATAATTAAACAACTAAATTAATAAATAAAATTAACTAATTAACAATTTTAACTAAATTAAAAAAAAAAAAAAAAAAAATTCCTCCTGCAGCTACTGTCAGCAACAGCTGCTTGTGTAGCTATGGGAATAAGGTCCCGGGGTTACCAACCCCGGGACCATCCCTCTATAAAAAAAATAATAATAATAATAATTTACATTCCAGGGTTGGCACATCCGGGATCTCAGTTCCCGGGCTTATCAACCTCGAAATACATGCATTTAGTAATTAAGTTTAAATAACTTCGTTGTTAGAATTTTTTTTTTTTCTTTTTTTTGTATTTATTAGGTAAAGGACTCTTGAAAACCCTCCCCAAATGTAAAACAAATCTAAGAGGCATGTGTATCGACTTTTGAGTGAAATGTCGAGCGAACTAACTGCCATGAACGTAAAGAAAACATCACCCTCTGGTTCATTTCCTCACTAATTGAAATCACTTACCCAGTTATCCATGGAAGATCAATTCCACGAGTTCTGTTTCTCATTAAAATTCGGGCTTCGTAGCCTGGATATCCTCGCCGGCAATCCCCTCTCTGGACAGATGCTAATCGCCTGGGGCTGCTTCTTCTCGTCGGCGACCCGGGGAACCGTGATCCGCAGCACACCGTTGTCCTGATGAGCATTCACGGTCTCCAAATCGACGTTCTCCGGCATCCTGAACTGCTTCCAGAACTTGCCGGCGACCCGCTCCACCCTATTCCATTTATAGTCTCCCGCTTTGTTTTTCCCTCACCGATAACTCTGACACTCTCAGCATCCTGTTCTCTTCCACCTCGATATTGATCTCCTCTCTCCTGGTCCCCGGAACGTTCAGTGATATCACTTGCGCCGAAGGTGTCTCGTTCCAATTGGCGCGGGCGAGGACGGCTCTGAGCGATTCGGCTTCTTTAGGAAGCGGTAATGGTGTGTGTTCCAGGATTATGGAATGGGTCGTCGGACAGAAGAATCATATCCCAGAGGTTCCGAGCGCAGGGCACAAGTGCAGTGGCTTTGATCAGCAAGAATAGGTATGCCTCGACTTTGCTTTGCCCAGATTGTGTTCGACGTATTGCTTGACTATAAAATGAACACACACGCACACGAAGAAAAGGAAAAAAAAAATGAACTCACATTAATGGAAAATGTTATCCTCTTTGGGATTGCTATGGTTAATCCAAAACTTGGGAAAGTATGGAAATACAAAAAAAAAATAACCATGGCTAGGTAGTCGCATCACCCATGCCTTCAACAATGTGTAATCAACTGAACCTCCAAATAATTTTTCAATCCAATCGGAGGATGTCTCGTTCACAGAATCATGATTTTCCCCTAAAATTTGGCTAATGGGTTTGAATGGATGGCGACAAAGATAAAACTTTCCTGCAATCAACTGGAACCTTGACAAATCTCCTCCTATCACATGTTTCCAGGTGAAGGGGCCAATTTGTTGTTGTGCATCCGTGTCTTCATGGTCATTGTATACAAGCTCAATCGCTCACTCCTTCACGTGAAAGCCATCACCCACAATTATTGAAACATCCAATTTGTTTCCGGGCTCCAATTGATTACCAAAATTCCAAAAGCTTAGCCATCCCATATCTTGATTAGCTTCTGGAATGCCATAACATTCTGGGAGGTAGGCCCATGTGAGATCCTTGGTTGTGTTACCGACTTGACAAAATAGTGGGCGAGGAGACCAGATTTCGTCTTTCCCAGAGAGGGCATACACAACGCACACATTTAAGCCTTTGAAGCTGATATTATTGGTAAGTGAAGGCACAGTAATGGACAACATAGACTCCTTACTCCTATAGCTGAAAGAACTAGGAACCTCAATGTCAGGGAGCAATATGCTGAATATACCAAATTCGTAGAGTCCCTACAATGCCACGAAATCAATTTTAGTCAGTAGCTTATTACCAGTAAGTTGAATTAAGTTTTCGTGAGAGAATGGAACGTACTTGGATGGGTCGTTCCTTTTCACAAGAATCAAAGCGACCTCTGCATCTTACCTTCGCGTTCACCATGCTTCCTAAACTGTTCAAACCAAAACTGTTGATCATTCTGACGTCAACATTTTCAATGTGTTCAAACTTAAACGAGCCTTCAATTTCTACCAGTTCATCAAAATGAGCATGATGGAAGCAGGTTGTTCCAGATGGAGGTGATGCAAAAGTTATGCTTTCCAGTGATGAGCAATTTACCAAATACAATCTTTTCATAGTAGCAGGTACACCTGTAAGTGCTCGAATCCTCCAACAGTTGTTAAAACATAGCTTCTGAAGCCGATTGAGCTCTCTTATAAAATCTGGTAGTCTGCTGATGAGTAGATTTTCACCAAGATACAACTCTCGTAACAAGGACAGATTAGCAAGGTGTCTGGGGAAAGTACCCTCACTTAGATTGCAGTCCACGAGACTTAATCTGACTAAAGATCTTGGCAAAGAAAAGCTGGATTTTATAGGACTTTTTCTTGGTCTTAATGATAGCCAAGCCTGGATGTATGTTTGCCATGGTTTGACTTCTTTACTTGTAGCTGCCAAATTGTTTATAGCAATTCTATCTGCTTGAAAAACTTTCAGACATTCCATATTCGGCTCAGCTCAATTGGCAATGCTTCAAGATTTGAGCAACTGGAGATAAGTAATGTCTCCAAATATTTTAGGTTACCAAGATTCTTTAGACTTTTGCAGTCTTCTGAACTCAAGAAGACAAGCCACTCGACATCTACAATGGATTCATGAATTGACACCAAACAGACACAATCTTTAATTATCAATCTCTCGAGATTTGGGAGTTCGGTGAAGCTCGGGGTTTTGATAAGATGATGGGAGTGGCTGAGATCTAAGATTTTCAAAGCTCCAAGGAACTGTTTGAAGTTTTACCAAACACATCAACCCAAACAAAAATAAAAAATTAAAAATTAAAATTAAAATTAAAAAAATAAAGGACAACAGAAATAAGAACATAGAAAAAGAAAATAAAAATAGCAAGGGCAAAAATATATAAAGAATGAATATGCTTATTATACCTTGTTTCCCTTCCAAATTTGTTCTAAACTGCCGTGCGGCAACTCAAGCACAATAAGGCTCTCCAAAGGAAACTCATCTGGCCCGCAGCTCAACTGAAATCCATGCCAGTGCACACATCTTAACTTTTTTGGGAATCTTTTATGCCAGTCAGTCATTTGCACGTTAATGATTTGGAGAACTCTTAGCTTGTTCATACTTGCAAAAGCATCAGCTTCAATAAGGTCTTCATCCTCTAAATTATTCGGACAACTAGTTTTTGAGAAGTTCCAAAAGAATCCTAGAGTATGGCGTCGTTTTTTAGGATTGCCTTGGCCTGAGAACAATGATTTGTCAAGTGATTCTTCGTAGGGGCATTTTTTCTTGTTCACACTAGATAATTTCATGATAGACTTGCGTTCCTTCATTACACGCATGTCAAGTGCAAGACCTTCAACTGTTTCAGGACCCTGACAAAAAGAAAAGATTGATTTAAGGCAAAAAAGTCATATTGAAGAGAAAAAAAGAAGGGAAAATCACAATGTGTATGTATGTCCCTTACTGATTTTTCTGTCAATACTCGATAAGAGTCTTCGTGATGCCAAACTATGATGCGTTTCTCAGGCTCAGGCGATTGTCTACGATTGATTTCTCGACCCATGTCTTGGAGCAATTGATGCACCCCCAGATTTTTTCCTCTTCAACAGTTAAGAGACTTCTATCAATCAGATTTTTAATCCCTATTTTTGTGTAAAAGTTGCATCCATCTAGTACCATCACCACATAGTCCTTGTCCTTCACCACAAAAAAACATGCTATATAGAGGAATAATTTTTTGTCATGGTCATCTAGCAAAGACTCATAGCTTATTGTCAGTTTTTCATGGACTTGACTGTGAGGAAATTCTTCAAATTTCTGAATTGCACTTTCCCATACTTCTAAACTTTTTCCAAATAAAGAAGACCCTATAACTCTTAGGGCTAATGGCAACCCACCACAATGTGCTAGTACCCTGTTTGAGCACTCTTGGTACTCTTCATGTGGATGGTATTGTACAAAGGCATGCCAGCTGAAGAGTGCGAGTGATTCATCGCCATTCAAATTATTGACCTCATATATGTCGTTGGTTTGTCTTCAACAATTGCTTAACCCTAGTTGTGATGATGATTTTGCTACTGGGATGAAACCAAGTACGCATTCTAAGGAATGAGTCCAATTGCTCAACTTGATCAACATCATCAAGAACGAGAAGAACTCTTTTATAGCATATGGCATTTTTTATCTTCATGATTCCTTCATCGATATTGGATATCTTTTCCCTTGTAGTCGTTAAAATGTCTGAAAGAAGTTGTCTTTGTAAACGAAGCAATTCGTCTGGCCTTTTAGAAACTTCTCTGACATTTGCAAGAAAACAGCTACCTCCAAACCTTCTGAAGTTCATATTATAGACATACTTGGCGATGGTAGTCTTCCCTATTCCTCCCATACCGCATATCCCAATCACACCAACTTCATTTGACCCATCTTGTAACCATTTAATGATATTTTTGACCCACAGATGTATCCCAACTAGAGTGAGGCCACCAGTGCTCAAGACCGGGCGATTCAATTTTTCTTGAATCACTTCGACAATCTTTTGGATGAACTTCGACTCGTACCTATATTTAAGGTATGTTAAAAAATGCCACAAAGTATTGGAGTTTACTGAATTTATTTATTACATAATGATTTTAATTTAAACATCTACATTATTGATTGTATTAATAATAATATTTAGTAACCAACCAATGTTGATTAGTTGAATTGAAGTTTCTTCACTAAGAGATCCTGAGTTTAAAACCTAGGGTCAGTTTGATAAAATTAAAAATTAAGTGTTCAAAATTTATAAGTTTTGAATTTGAAGTACTGAATGTATTAACTAATTGTTTTTATACGTTTTTGTTAATGACATTTCTTGTTATTTTGCGTGATACTTGCCCAAAAAAATATAATAAATTGACTATTGTACTCTTTACTTTTATCTCATTAAAAATAATAACTAAAAAAAATGACGATTAATTTGATCAAACTCCAAAAATTATTTGAAAACATAAAAAATTGAATTTTTTTATTTTTTTTAATTATTTTTGGTGCCATCATCTTCTTCTCTAACATTTTTTCTCTTAACAAAAGAGGATCTGCGGTACACGAGAACCACCACCGGCCACCTCCAAGCCGCAGCCCCTGCTTCGCTCTTGCTCTACGTGCAATTTAAGCGAGAGAGTTAACACTGCTCCTGCTCTAGGTCCTATCTTTGTTGGTGGAGGTGGTGGTGGTTATTGCTAACTTGGAAGTTAGGGGAATGAGCTGATTGAGAAATGAAGCTACAAAACTGTCGGAAATTTAGAAGTTCTGGGTCAATCTTTGAGCTTAAATAAATGCAATTAACAATGTTTATTTCTTTTTCTTTTGTTTATTTTCCCGGGGGTTTTGTATACTAATCTATTCCTTGGTACTGGAAGATAAATTTGCTTGTACAAAAATAATTAAGGGATAATTGGCTAATAGTCTCATATAGCGGGTGTAATATGTTATTAATTCCATTTAAACTATAAGTTTTGATTTATTCCCTTAAATTAGTTTTTGCTTACGTATTAGTCCCGCATGTGCTCATTTCTGTATAAATATTAGTTATATGTACATGTGTAATATTAGTTACATGTTATAAATTACATATAATTATATTACATATAATTGTGTAATATTTATTATATCTAACAAATTTTACACATAAATTAGATACATGTAAGTGTAAGAGTGAGTGGGGCTTGCATACTAACCTAATCCTTGGTACAGGATGAATACCAACCCTATTTGCTTGTATACTAACCCAATTTGCTTGTCCAAAATAATTAAATGGGGGGAATGAGAAAGAAATTGACCTCAAAAGTATGTGAAATTGATTGAGGTGGGTAAGGATGAATAATCTAACATTGGGTAATTAACCAATCTCCCTTGACTCTATGCGTAATATTATCATCGATTTCGCCATTATTCTGAATCATTGAACCTAAATATCTAAAATGATCAACCTTTGGTACCTCCTCATTTTCAATTTTGACCGTACCAATATCTCTCCAGTTATTACTAAAATTACAATACATGTATTCTGTCTTACTTCGACTAACCTTCAAACCTTCAGATTCTAAAACTTCTCTCAATCTTTCTAACTTAATATTAAGATATATTCTACTTTCGCCAATTAATATTATGTTATCCACAAACAACATACTCCAAGGTACTCCATCTTGAATATGCTTTGTGAGCTCATCCATTACAAGAACGATGATGTAAGAACTTAAAGATGATCCTTGATGTAAGCCTACATTAATAGGAAATGCACAAGTATTTCTTCCTCCTGTTCGAACACTAGTGACTATACATTTATACATATTATTAATTACCCCGATGTACACATTGGACACATGTTTCTTTTCTAGCACCCACCATAAAATTTCTCTGGGTACCCTTGATCATAAGTCTTTTCCAGATCTACAAATAGCATGTGTAAATCTTTCTTCTTTTCTCTATATTTTTCCATTAATCTCCTAAGTAAATAGATAGGTTCAGTAATTGATCAGCTGGGCATAAATCCAAATTGGTTATCTTCTATGCTCATTTCATGTCCTATTCTATATTCTATCACCTTCTCCTAAAGTTTCATAGTATGACTCATGAGTTTTATACCCCGATAGTTCGTGCAACTTTGAACATTCCCTATATTTTTATAGATGGATACTAACATATTCCTCTTCCAGTCGTCAGACATTCTCTTAGTCCTCAAAATGTCATTAAAAAGTCTAGTCAACCACTATATCTCCTAAAACTTTTCTTCTTATCTCCCTAATACGACTAGCCATATCACTCCACATTTTGCTCACATCTTCAAGTTTCTTCCATAATTCATCATTGCTAATTTTATCCTTAAACAATTCTATTTTTTCAACTTTTAAATCTCTCCAACGTATCTTTACATGCCTAATTATCTTAGACTCCCGTTTTCACCTCCGAAACTTCAAATCGGTTACAATCAATCTATGTTGGGTAGTAATACTCTCTCCGGGTATGATTTTACATTCCTTACATATTAAACGATCACTCGTTTTAGTAAGGACAAAATCTATCTGGTTATTCCTCTGCCCACTCTTAAATGTGATAAGGTGCTTATTTCTCTTCTTGAAACATATATTTAGAAGGATTAAATTATACGCCGTAGCAAAATTTAAAATCATCTCACCTATTGCATTTTTCTCTCTAAATCCATAATCACCATGTACTTTCTTAAAAGTCCTCATTTTATTCGGTACATATCCATTCAAATCTCTTCCAATAAATATTTTTTCTTGGTAACCTTTGTGTAGGTCTCCAACAAGGACCTCCCACTTGTTAGGACTTTTTCACCGGCTCAACAATCCACCACATCAGTTGGTGTTCAGTTTTTGGAATCAACGTTCACTATAATTTATATTAGATCCCTTCACATTCTGGAGATATTTATAATGAACTTGTCTAATTTGAAATATTTATTGGTGACGTTAATATTTAATTCTATAATATTTATATTGGGCTGAATACTTGTAGGATTATTATTCATTGTCTATATGTTTATGGCATGATTTCTGCCATAAGATTTAGATAAAATAATTTATTTATTATATTTTATAAATATGAATTTTATCACATTTTCCAACAAAAACTTTCTTGGTAACTTCTATGGTATTGGTTTCTTTGTGAAAGACGTCTGATTTCTTGTGTTTGTTGGATATATTTTTCAAAATTTGAAATCATAGTAACAGTGGGACATCCTAAATTTTCATGCGCATTTGTGAGATATTTTTGTGGGAAACTGCCATTGACATGTTTTTGTATTTGTGACGTTAGTCACGAGAATCACTTTTATTTTTTAAATACCATTGAGATTCGGATCTTTTGCCACCGGAATACAATACCTCTTAAGTCGGAGTTGATCAGTTGATGTCCTCAATTAAATTATAATTTTACCTTTCTTATTGATTTTTTTTGGTAAAATTACTCAATTGCCCTTCGCGTTGACTTTCACCCCCTTTTTTCCTCCTATTTTTCCATTTCATGTTTTTTTTTCTTTTTTTCTTCTCTCTTTTTTTCTTCTCATTTTTTTCTCTTTACTCATCTGCCTAGACCTTCACCCACCCCTACCGCCGTTCTGTTGGAGATAAGTCTTATAGATTATCCTAGACAAACTTGTTTCTAATAATAATCCCAAGTAAATTAATAAAAGTTATTTTTTGATATTATTCTTTAATTATATTAATATCTTTGTGGACCTTAAATATTAAGTTGAAGCGTCTTGACTATTTAATATGATTAAAAGGAGGAAATTGAAGACATTTGGTAACTTGATGTTCTAAATTGTTCCTATTAAGTAATGGATTATTGAAAATAGTTTAGGCTAACTTGATCCATTGTTTTCTCTTTGAGAATGGTGAGTTTCAAGCCATTAGTATGACATACTAGAACAACCACAAGACTTACTAGTGTAGTAAGGGACCGAACGTGATCATCTTTAATATCTTACATAGTAACTTTGCTCAATGTAAAAATTGGATATATGAGGTATGATTATATTTGTGATCTTCTTATTTGATTTGTTGTATATTATACGTATAGGTTGCTACACTTTCATAATATTATGTGTTTTTCTCTAATCACATGACTTCAAATGTATTCATGGGGCATAATGTGACATACATGTAAATATACGATAATGCAAAATATGATCTATCCCTCTTTGCAAAAGAGACTTGTCTTATGTGATTCGATTTAATATAATTCACGCAAGCTTATGAGAAATGCAATGTAATTATTGGGATGAGATTTCAATTGATGTTATAAGAATTATACTATTAATCCAAATATATATGATTGGATCGTATAATACAATAATCATACCTAGGGAGATTCT
Source organism: Eucommia ulmoides (assembly GCA_016647705.1). Taxonomy (NCBI): domain Eukaryota; kingdom Viridiplantae; phylum Streptophyta; class Magnoliopsida; order Garryales; family Eucommiaceae; genus Eucommia; species Eucommia ulmoides. Next base: position 123,067 of record JAENRU010000476.1, read on the forward strand.
TTTGGTTAAATTTCTATCAGCTGGAAATGATTGTGAAATAATACTTAATTTCCAAATCTAAGTACATTTGGTCAGCACAACAAATTGCTAATGAGGATTTCTAGTAGTCTATTATGATATTTGTGTCTTAATGGTGTGAGTCCAAAGGACTCTAGTTAAAAGAGATAAGATGGGTAGGATTTCATATGTTTTGGTAATTGGAAGTCTCGTGTATTTTGTACTATGTATTAGAATTGATATTATATACGCTGTTAGCTTGACCAACGGATACCAAATTTATTCAGACTAAGAGTATTGCATATTAATGAAATATATCCTAGAGTACTTTAGCAGGATTAAGAATATATTTCTATGATATGAAGAATGAGAACATCGTATTGATGGGTTCATGGTATTGAATTTCAAATTCGATGTGAATAACTGTTAGTCTTTTTCATAATATTCTTATATCTTGATAGGTGGGGTTGTCAGTGGGAGAAGTTAAGGATGAGATCCATAACTTCAGATTCTACTATGTAGACTAAGTTCATAGCCCCATCAGATGCAGCTATTGAAGATGTAAGGATTTGGAAGTTCGTTTGACAAACTTGGTTCCAATTATTGAATCACAATACCTTAGCGATGAGTCTATAGCTCATGTCGAGGAACCTAGTTCTCATCAATATCCAAACACCAAGAGCGGCGGTTACATATTTTTGTTAAAAGTTAATACATCTAAATGGAAAGTATACACAATGGAAAATATAACCAATCCACTCACTAAGGTTATAACTTTACATCAGGTAGATCAACATCTTCTAACGATGAGTATAAGATATTGTAACGATTAGCTATAGTGCTAGTGAGAGATCGTTGAGAATAAGCCCTGTAGACAATCATGGGATGGCATGTTTATAGTAATAATCTTAAGTAAATTAATAAAATATATTTTTTGGTATTATTCTTTAATTATATCAATATCGTTGTAGATCTTAGATATTAAGTTAAAGTGTCTTGATTATTTAATATGATTAAAAGGAAAAGATTGGACAATCGGTAATTTGATATTCTAAATTATTCTTAATCAATATTGAATTGTTGAAAATAGTCTTCAACAATCTAAGCCAACTTGTTCGTTGTTCACTCTTTGAGAATGGTGAGTCTCAATTAGTATGAGATACTAGAACAACCACAAAAAAGACCTACTTGGATAGTAAGGGACCGAACATAATTATTCTTAATATCTTACATGGTAACTTTGCTCATTGTCAAAATAAGATATCTGAGATGCAATTGCATTTGTGATATTCTGACTTGAGATGTTGTATATGATATGTATGGGTTACTACATTTTGATAATATTAAGTGTTGTTTTCTAATCACAAGACTTCAAATGTTTTAATTGAGTATAGTAAGACATACATGTAAATATACGAGTATGCAAGATATAATTTATTCCTTTTAACAAATAAGATATGTCTTATGTGATTTAATTTAATATAATTCACCTAAGTCTCTGGATGAATTTTATATTGGGTTAATTACTCTTTGCCTCCATGTGGTTAGACCTTGTTGAACTTTGCCCCTTTTGGTATTTTCATCAGCAATTTGCCCTCTATGATTTAGACTTAAGTACAACAGTTAAAAATCTAACAAAATTGAGGGTATTTTCACCATTTCATTTCAGAAGTAAGGGTAATTTCGTCATTTTGTTCCAACTAATTAAATAGAATTTTTTAAAAACATCTAAAAATTTAAGGGTTAAAGTGTATTTTCTCATTTAACTTTGCTGTCTCCCTACGTCTTTTACGGTCTACAGACACATCCCTGCCACAACCCAGGTTATGGTCTCCTTTCTCCTCTTTCTATTTCTCTCTGCCACCACAAGCCTCGCAACCACTAGCCTCAAATATGGAAGACGAAGGATCTCAGATCTCCGGTGACACTGCTGCAACAAGAGAGATTCTTTTTCAGTCTCTCCTCCACTGTGACGACGAACCCAGGTTACGGCGACGGCGAACCTAGGTTTCTCTTCTTCTGTTCTAGCGACGGCGACGGCGACAAAGATCCCCTCCCCTTTCCCTATTCATTTCTAGTGACAACCGCCTCTCTTGCTCCATTCCCCACCCCCACCCCTATTCCCATATTCTACTCTCTGTAATATATATATATATATATATATATATATATATATACACACACACACTAGCGTATAACCTGTGCCTAAAGGCACGGGTGTAAAACAAAACAAAAAATTAAAATATTTAGATTCTTTTGACATGATCTCTGTTTATACAACATATTTTTTGGGGAAGCTATTTATACAACATTTTAGTACACATATTCCATTTGAACACTTTTTTTTAGATAAACTGTTTATACAACAATTAAACATCAATAATAACTGACAATTAAAACTAAAACTTGTACTGGTACAAATAAAGACACATGGCAAAGGTTAAATGGCAATAATAAAAAATAATTATATTATAAATGATAAAAAATAATAATAATAATAATAAAAAAAAAAAAAAAAAAAAAGAAACACCATTCATGGATATTATTAATTCCCAAAAAGAGAAAGAGTCTATATAATAAATCAAATTGTTCCAAGTACCAAGCATTACCCACATCCAAGCCAATCAAGTAAGCATAAGCTTTGCATTGTCCATTGTTCTGTGAGTCTCAATGCTTTCTATTATACATTTAGGTACAATAACAATAGGAGGTTCCATTCTGTATAATCCAAGGATTGCGACATGCATGAGAAGTCCTCCCTATAGAAACAAACTTAATTTATCTTTAAGCCCCAACGAGAGTTTTGAAATTGTATTCATGTTTGTACTGTTCTTATTCTTCTTTTTCAAATTCAAATGCAAGTGCGAATTTCCAAGCTTTGCTTGGTGATGTTAGCTTCCATTGCTACCTGATTAATGAATTGTGAATTCTACTTCAGTTATTTTCGGAATAAACAATCAAAGGGGTCTAACATAAGGTTTGAATGCAGCAAAAACTAATCTCCCTTCCTCTGACCTTTTTCTTCTTCCTAACTCCTTCAAACCTAACCCTAGGTTCTGAATGACGTTAACAGCTACGATTCACAAAGTGGCTGCATTCTATTGGCAATTGAAAATTCTCAGCATTAAGATTAGAATCAAGGATCAACAACTGCTGCGCCACTTTCAAATCAAACTAAAAAAAAAAATAGTTTTTTTTCTTGATCTCACCCCTTTCAAATTTCATTATTTTTCTCCAACTATACAAAATTTGTAAATTAAATAAGCTAAAAATATGCAATTTATTAAAACTCTCACGAAAAATATTGTTCATAATAGATATCATGTTATTATCATCACCATTCAATCGTAGGTGTGATTTTAATTTCTTGTTTTCGTTCCCAGAAAACCTAGAAAATTAACGGAAATCTGTTCATAACAATACAGAGACAGAATTTTATCCCAATCTATTTCAGTTTCAAGTTTTTTCGAAATAGAAAAAATAAAAAAGATATAAGCAGAAATAGAAACACTAAACGATGGTTTTGCCCCAGATTCTCAAGCAGATTACTTTAAACCATGTTAGAAGTTAACTATGAATAACAACCTCTGGAAAAGAGATACACGCACATAAATATCAAATCTTGCCTACTAATCAAAAGAAACGAAAATGGAACTAAAACTTACCTGGCAGCAGTGAAATTGAAGAACACTATTTGAAAACCAGCAACAAAATTGAAAAACCGACTGTAATAAAAAGGGCACAATAATCAGAAGTTGACGAATATAAGATTAATTTGTCGTAATTCCCCCATAGACCTTCAATTAACCTTAATCCTCCACACAACAACTTGAATTCTTCAAGAAACAATTGGTTTCATCCTCCCAAGCCACTCTTATAATCTGAAACCATAAGATTAGAGAAACAATCTCAACCAAAATTCAAACAAAAACGAATCAATCAGAAAATAAATTGCTAGATTCCATATACACATAACAATCGCCAGTGATTCGAACTATATTTCAAACACAAATCCACATAATGTCCCATCAAATTAAAAGAATCAAAATGAGAACAAATAAAAATCAAGCGAGAAACTGGACAAAAATAAAAGGAAGACCATATGCCAAACAACATAAGTAAACAATAGTAGGATTTTAACTAACTAAATTATCAACAACATAAGTAATTAATCAAAGCCAACTAAACAAATCACCCAAGAACTGTAAAATTAAGCAAATCACTGACCTCAGGAGATGAAGCTCTGAAGTAAAGAGCGACTGCAAGAGGCCAGAGGAACGACTATAAGGAGCGAGGAATGATTTTGTAGATGATATAAGAGATGGAGAGAGAAAGATGCGAGATGGAAGGGTTTCATTGGGAGCTTGCGGCAGAGATTGCAAGATGGAAGCTGTGATTTGGGAAAAATGAGAACAAAGAGGGAAAATTGGAGAAGCTTGGAGATTTCCACAAATCTACACAAATTAGGGCAGATTTAGGAAATCCAAGAGAGAGAACAGATATGATAGTGATACGTGTGATCTGGTCTAACAGAGACAAAATGGCCTAATTAGAAGAACTACAAATCAAAATTAAAAAAGTTAAAATGGAAATCAAAATTTATAGAGGATGACTGAGATTATGCAATATATTTCCAAATTTGTAAAAAATTGAAGAGGGCGCGAGCACAATGGTGGTCGTCAAGAGGGCGATCGATCAGCGGCGATTGGTTGTCGTCGAGAGAGTGATGGCGAGAGGAGAGTGAGGGAGACAGAAGTAAGAGTGAAGGCTGAGAGAGAGGCAGCGGCTAACGTCATGTTTGGTTAAGCCCTAATTTTTTTAATTATGTATAAATATGATCATCTAACGGTCTTAAAATGTCTAGAATGTTGTCTCTCATCCGACGGCCGTGAATTTCCCAGTCCTGATTTATATATATATATATATATAAATCAGGACATATTTACATTTTGAGACATTTTAAACCGTCGGATCGAATATCTTACGGTTAAGATTACATTTGGAGACATTTTATATTTGAGACATTTTAGGCCCTTGGATCGATATCCAACGGTTGAAATTGATTATTATTAAGGGATATTTTCAGCCGTCGGATTGAATTAGATCTAAGGGTCAAGATTAAAATTTACCCAACTTCCCCCAAAATCTCGCCATTTTTTTATAATTTACCCAAAATCTCGCCAACCCCCCCCTTACCGAAACAGCCCCAAAAATCTCGCAATTTTCTCCCTGTTCTTGGTTCATAGTGAATTCCTCTTCTATATACTTTCTCTCTCAGTCTCGCTTCTGACTCTCCCATTTTCTCTTTCGCCATCGCTGTCTTGACGACCACCAATCCCCGCCGATCAATGGCGCCTCGACGACCACCATCGTGCTCACTCTCTCACCCGTCTTCCCCCTCTTCGAAGGCCGCCGCCGTCGCCATCACCACCACTGCCACCGGACTCCTTCACCGTTCGTCATTGAAGCCCAAACAGAGAACAAGCAACAAAGCTCAGAGAGCAGGTCGCCAAGCAACAGCAGGTATGAATTCCTCTCTCTCTCTCACACACACACACACAGAGGCGGACTAGCCCTAATTCGATTCACCGAGTTGTAGATCAAAAACAGTTGTTGTTTCTTCATCTTTAGAATGCATCTGTCCGGTGTTCAGTTAGTTCTATCCATCGTTGACTCTGATTGCATCTTTTCGTCTTCAATTTTTGTGTGCGTGGATTGTATGCTCTGTTCGTACTTCAATAATGCTCCAGCTATTACTGTAACAAATTTCTTCTATTTATGGGTTCCAAATTCCTCAGGTACGCTACTCTGTCCCTCAATTTTCCCATATTTCTAGTAATTGGTTGGATTTCTAATCGGAGCAATTTGTCTTTCAAATTGGAGCGATTTCATTGAGATTTTTTTTTCTTTTTAATCCGTAATCAATTACTTTTGCTTCGGTGATTAGGGTTTCGACCTATATTTTGAATTTGTGTTTTTTGTTTTCTGAAGCGCTTAATTCTCCAAATCCAATTTTGAGATTGTGATGATGTTATGTTATTAAAGCTTTGATTTGAATGGGAGTACTTCTATTCGTTTCAAGTGTTTGATCTATTGCCTATGTGAATGAAACAAAGTGAACAACATGAATTTACTTGCTGTTTGAATTTTCTCAGATCTTACTGTGGTTGCTTAGAAGGGGTAGGAACTGGATTTCTTTTGGTTTCCCTTTGATTCATTTTGTGTGAAATATACTTCAGTTTAGGAGTGTGCTTTGAAAGTTTTGAAAAATCAAAAATGGACAGAGATTTCATTGCTTGATCTGAGGAAATACGTAAAACTTGTGTTGGATTAGTCTAATTGTCATTTGTTAATCAGGAAGTTTCATATTAACATAGATTAGAACAATCAAAGCCAAGCAATTAGGTAGGGCATTGAAATAATTTATTTCACTAAACCATTAATCTTGCTACCTCATCTGTTACCAATTGTTGGTTGAAAAAACTGGGGATAAGTTAATTATTTTTATGAGTCTTATTTTTTAACTTCTATTTGTCTCTTCCATTTTATTAATATAGGAAGTGCCTGAGAAATCAAAAGAAAGTGTTGGTGGTCCATGGCAGTTTGTTGGACTATTGCCCCTTTTTGATTCTCCTAGACATGATAGTGCAGAGATGATAAGAAGAACCCTTAATCTTGGTATAAATGTGAAGATGATTAATGGTAATTGGATCAATCATTTATTGTGGAAACATGATGATTAGTCAAATTTATATTGTATGACCTCTTACTTGACTGGTGTGCGAATGTGTAGGTGATCAACTTGCTATTGCAAAGGAGACATGCCAAATACTTGGTCAGGACAAGGATGCTTCCATAGCTGCTCTTCCAGTGGAAGATTTTATTGAGAAAGCCAATGGATTTGCAGGGGGTTTTCTAGGTATGTGATTTTAGGTTTCGTTTTCTAGATTGACTTTCACATGGAAGTGTTTTGATCGAAAAACAGAAAAACACATTCTAGCCTTATTCCTATTTGGGATAGGATCCAAAAAAAATACTATTTTGATTCGGTCAATCATTTTTCAATTTTATTTATTTGTTTATTATTTATATTTTATTCCTTTTAATTTGTGAAGAAGCTTAACTGCATCATTCTAAATCCTCCCAAGCGGATATGTTATTCTCCATCTTTTCAAGTAATAGCTTAACTTATGAAGCATACTACATGTAAGTAGGCATTAGTACATATTTTGTTTTACATCTAATATTTTTGTTGTTTTTTTTTTTTTTAATTAATTAATTGAGTTATTTAGTTGTTTCTATAGATTTTTTATTAATTGAGTTATTTAGTAAATTTGATCTACTGATATTTGGTTGATGCTACAGTCTGTTCCCTTCCACCACAGTAAATGTTGGAACACATATTGCAGTTGCTCTCAAAACATAGGTGTGTCATTTTGATGCATTTGAAAGGATCTCAGCTATTAAGCAAATTACAGATCCATGAAATGTTTTATAGATTTAATATTTTTTTTTCCACTTAAATGTTTAGACTAAACAAATGGGGAGGATTGTGAATGAACTGGGACTTTGTCCAGTTTTCAATAAAAAAAAAAAAAAGACTTCTAAACTGGTCAAGGAAATTGGTAGGCAAGTCAATCTCTAAGATACTGATAAAGTTACTTCTTTTTTTTTTTTTCCATGTTTGCTTCTATTTTATGGTACTTACTTTGATTTTGCTTTTAGATTCCAACTGATATATGTATAATGGCATTGCTCTTCCTTATATTGTGCTAGGTGTCATAGCCATCATTATTGTAAAGGTAATATTTCTATTTTCCTTTACATTTCTCTTAATCTTTTGCATATCTCTAATACAAATTAAAGACAGACATTGAATTTAATGGTTAGAATTGCTTTTGAGAAAATGAAGGGTCTAGAACTTGAGATAAAATCTTTGATTTGGATGAGAATTAGTTTTTCAGCCCTCTTCCTTTTTGTTGTCGCTTGAATATATTTTACCAAAGGTAAATCTCTCCCTCTAAAGCCCAACACTTACATTAAAATTTTAGGATGCAAACGTTGTATGATTCATTTGTGGTCAAATATAAATTTGTGTATATGGAATTTTGGCACAACATTGTATTATTCCTTTTCTTGCAAAATAATTGTTTTACTTTCCCTTTTTGAATTTCCCAAATTAATTGCCAACTTTCAATTTTCAACTAACATATTTCATCACTTTTTCCAAAATAACCAAATCTTTGCAAGCGGATATGTTATGTTCAATTTCTTTAGGTAATAACTTCACTTATGAAGTATATTACATGATAGTGAGTGGGGATAAGTTCATATTTTGTTTTACATGGGACTTTTTTTTTTGGGGGGATTAATTGATTGAGTTATTTAGTTGTTTCTATAGATTTTTTATTAATTGAGTTGTTTAGTAACTTTATAAATTTGGGTCTACTGATATTGGGTTGTTGCCATTAGAGAACCATTTATTCATAATTTTTCTTAATAAGGGGTAAATTTTCTTTTTCAATTTAAATAGATAAATCATCTTTACTTCTTATTATTATTCTCTTGTAAAAATATTTTTTTTCCCAAAATAAATCATCTTTACTTTTCAAAATAATATATTTATTTTCTCAAAATAAATATTCTAATTTTTCATTTCTATCTAAACCGTGTGTTGTGTTTTTATGAATATTTCTATGAAGTTTGAGAAATTTGCAAATTACTTATTGTATCTATTTGCTCGATTATTGGTGCTTAATTTAATTTAGGGCAAATACTTGAGAACAAATCAGAGTTGTTCCCATATTAGTGTTTTTGTCAAAAGTTTTCTTGAGAACAGAAACAAAAATCCAAACAAAAACACATAGGTTGTGTTTTTTTATTCTTTTTTTTTTTTTTCCATATACTTTTCCAAATTTCTTTTTCTAGTCCATGTTGGCGGGACGAGCTGGTTTGTTTTGTTATTTTGCACCAAATTTTTGTTTCTGTTATTATGGGAAGTGGGAACAAAATAATTTTGCTTTTGTTTAGTTCCTAGATTTTAGGAACAAATTTAATTATGAAAACCGGTAAAATTTGATCCCCAAAGTTTTTATCTTTTCAATGTTTTCTAGGAAAATAAGTATTAAAGTGGCATTTGTTCAGTGTTTTTGTTCCCACAAAAACGTGAAACAAATACAGAAATCTAGGAACAATCTGCTTTTATTGTTTACTAACATTAGTTTTTCTTGAATTACCAATTCATCAAACACACACATACATCACTTTTCACCACGAGGAGATTCTTCTCGCGGAACTTCCTTAGGAATTTGGTTTTACTACAGAGATATTTAATTTCATTTTTTTTTTATTATTATTATTTGCAGTCCAAGAAGGAATGCAATTATCTAATCAATCTTTGTGAAACCTCATATGCAAAAGTTAATAGTTGTTGATAGTGAAATTGACAAGAGTAGAGATAGTAGGTGTGCATTTTCTACCTCCCATTCCTGCCGTTTCACTTGGATTTGGAACCTGAAGCTCTAAGTCTACATGGTTTCATCCCCCTGCATTTACTTAATCGCGTACTTTTGAGCTTTGATATTCCTATCTTATGCAGAGTCCAGACAAGCTTTGGAACATTTCTGGCCCGAGGACGTGATAAAACAGTCCGAAACATTGAGAAAAGGATTCCGAACTTCACCTTCATTCATGTAGGTATGGAATTGGAGGAACTCTTTTTATCCTTTCTCTTTTGTTTTGAAATTTCTTTTATATAGATTCTTTTTTATGCGAAAGCAGTATATTTTTTTTAAAGAATTAGTTTGCATGAAAATCGTGTGTACTTCATCAGACCTTAAGCGTGGCATTTCAAAATAACCAAGGCAGTGACTGATACTAATGCAAATTAGTAGATAATAAGAATAAGTCAGGTGTTAAAATGGTACATTCATATCCTCTTTTGGGTAATACTCTATTTGAAACTGTTGATTTTGACCCAAAATCAATTTTAATTTTTGTTTCCAGATTATATTGTTTTTGTGAAACAACTTGAAATAGATTTCAGTTTAGTTATTTTAGGTAGAAGGGAATTTCTTCAATCGGGTTGTAGTTTATGCATATTGTATGCGCATTGTTTTTACATAGAACTGTTCTAAATCCTTCTTTGTTTTAAATCACATGTTCTAAATCATTTTTGTTTACTAAACAGATCTTTGGTTTTGTTAGCAATTATTTGTGTGTTTTCGTTTATTCTATTTTTTTTGTTCTCTTTCAATAATTAGTTTTTGTCCTAAATTATGTTCTCAAGCATTTTTGTGTATTTTGTGTTATTTATAGGTTTGACCTCGAGTAGAGATCCTGAGAACCGCGAAATTGAGAAGGTATGGATTTAATTTGTGTTTTCATGTTTCCAGATTGGTTTCATGTTTATCTGAAATGGCTTTGACTTTAGTTAGTTTAGGTAAATGAATTTCTTCTCTTGGATGGTGGTGTTTGTGCACATTGTATAGACAATTGGCTGTATAGTGTTTAGCAATATTTAAGGTCTTTTAATTTCATGCATGTTTGATTAATTCTTCGATGAGTATTTAGTGTTTTTGTTTTCAATTTTTTGACGGAAGTCTTTTATGTTTTTAATTGCCAAAAAGGTAATGTTTGTTTAGTATTTTTGTTCTAATTGATTGTGAAAAAAAAAAAAAAAAAAACGCTTCTAATAGGCAAACGGTACCGAAGAATTTTTGAAAAAAAGAATTTCTTAAATTTCTTTTGCTGTTCTGTCTGTTCCCAAAGTTCCGATTGCTTATTTTTTATGCAATATTATTTTTTGATTAGTTTGCTTGCTATAGATTTAATTAGTTTTTTGTGTTTAATTCTTTATATTTTTTATTACTTAATTTATGTACAGTATTATTATTTTTTATTTACTTATGAAGTGTATATATTTTTTGTTCTTACCGGTTTACATAATCTTGCATCATCTTCATTGTGCCAATGTAGTTAAATGAAAGAATTTAAAGCTGTTTGACGAAGAATAAAATTGGAGTCATAGAGAGTTGTTTTCCCATTTTACGTTGCAAACTCAAAGTTCTTTTTCTTTTTGTATTTGTTTATTTTGTTTCGGTTTAATTCCTGTTTAATGGTAATATTATTTTAATAGTTGAATATCTACGTTATTGAATACGATTGTGTTGTATTTGTAATGTAAATTGTTTGTTGGTGATAACATTTGTTGATTTTATTAATAAAATAGGCATAGAATGTTATATAAAAGTGGAGATTATATTTGAAATGAATCCTATTGAATTGCATTTTTGATTAGGAAGTTTGTGGTATTATTTTAATAGTTAATTTTCCGTGTTATTAGATATTGATTGTGTTATATTTGTAATATACATTATTGGTGATGTTATTTAAATGTTAATTATTGTCGATATTTAATAAAATAAGTATAGAATGTTGTATAAATAGATGAACTTATATTGGTTTCTTTTAAGTTCAATTTTTTTTTTTGCTCGTGCCTTCAAGCACGGGTTATGCCCTAGTATATATATATAATCAAGCACGGAAAGCTTGATAGTTCCAACGAATTTGTTGTTGAAAGGTGACAGTTCTTGTGAATTTATTATTTTGTGCTCAGATCTATAGATCCAAACTTCAAATAGATCCGAAGCTTGAGTCTAACTTTTATAGACACACATACAGAGAAAGCAGATGAGAGAGAGAGATTGTGGTGGTGGTTCGTCATTGGAGCGGCGGTAGTGGTTGGCCGTTGGATTGGTGGTGGTGGTGAGTGTTTTCGGCGGCGAAGGAAAATTTACCGGTGGTGGTGGTGTGGTTCGTTTAACTTGTAGAGAAATAAGATGAAAGGGATGACATGCATTAAGTCAAATTGCATTTTGCACCCTTAAAACATAAAATAAAATTGAGAAAAAAAAAATTACTTTTGTTCCCAAAACCGAAATACAATCTAAAAACAGAAGGAAAAAAAATGTGTTCCAAACATTTTTTTTTTTTTACAAAAAAACTATTTTCGTTCCTGAAATAAAAATAGAAATATGAGAATAAAGATATGTTTCTATTTCGGAACAAAAACACATATTTATTCTCGTGCTTTTATTTTGGTTTCTAAAATTTAAAATATATTGTTTTGCTTTTAAATTTTTGTTTATGTTTTGAGATTGTTCTCATATTTTTTTTTTTTGCACTTTTTTACATTGTGTTTCTAATTTGAAAACATAAATATTTTTTCTTTGATTTTTGTCATCTATATTACATTATTTGAATATTAATTGACAATAATTTTGATGGTACAATTGTAAAAGATTTCAAAACAATTTCAGAAAGGGCATTTTCATCTGAAACTCAAAAAAAAAAAAAAAAAAAAAAAAAAAGGAAAAATGTGCAGGAGCATATGGTTGAAGCGCCAATGGCAGCTCTCAAAATAAAAGATTTCAGATCTAAACTTCCATACAAATTGAAAACTATTCTTAATTTTAAAATTTATTAACAAATATTTGTTGAATGTACCAAAAAAAAAAAAAAATTGTCGTTTTGCTGGGGATGGGATGGGGCTGTTTGGTTAGAGTTGGGGGGGGGGGGGGGGGGGGGAGGGTGAGGGTTGAGGGGAAGGCCTATGTCATCTAATGCTTTATTTATTTTTTTAGACACGCATATTGCGCAAGTTTAAAAAAATGATAATAAATTTTTAATATTAAAGTATTAAACATATCAATATTATTTGAATCACATATTTTTTAAAGTCTCTAATTTAATTAATTTATATCGTATTTATTATTATTTTTTGAAAATATTTTTTGAATCACAGATTTTTTTTAAGTAATTTAAATTGTGGACCAAAAAAATTAATCATACATTAATTAAAAAATAAAATTAACTAAAAAGGGCAAATTTGAGTGAAGCCATTCATTATTTGATATATGAAAAAATTAAAAAAAATATGTAAGAATTCACCAAAAAACTTGAAAGAGACATTTTTTAAACCCATTAAAATTTTCTCTCTCCTTCTACATTTAACAATTAGTATTAGACTTTTAATACATGGCTATTGTTTAAATTCTTTTATTTAATAAACTAAATTTAATTCATTTAAAAAAAAATAGTAATTATATAGCATTGTTTGATGATATAATTGTGCCGTTATTTGACCCGAGGGTTTAACCAGTGACATGTCCTGGTTATATTTTCACTTTGACGAAAAGTCTGATTTTAAGTTATCAGTAAAAATAATTCTTGACGAAAATTGTTCTTATTATGAATAATTTTTTTCGGGTTTTAAATTTTTTTGAGTAAATAATATGGAACAAAAAATGCAAAATGCTTTTTTGAAATTTATTATTATATATTAATATTTAAAAAATACAATTGAATTTTGATATATCATATTAGAAAAACTAAAAGCCGTAACTCAAGTTTTCAGATGAATAAGCGCTCACAACTCAATTTTTCTTACTTCTCATAATTTGAATATATTTAAATTATTAGGAATATCTTTCAATTGATTTCATTGTCATAATTCCACCAATTTAGTGCTTTCAATGTGTGAGTTTGTCAACGGTTTCAATTATTTTACTGTCATAATTGCACTAAAAGATTTACATTGATTTCACATAATTTTACAAACGGTTAAAATTCGATTTTCAAATGATTTCATTGTCATAATTCCACAAATTTAGTGCTTTCCATGTGTGAGTATGTCAAAGGTTTCAATTATTTTATTGTCATAATTGAACTAAAATATTTACATTGATTTCATATATTTTTACAAACGGTTAAAATTTTGGGAGGAGTCCACAATACTCTTTAACGATTCATCCTTTTTCACTCTATAATTGCAATTTAAACTTTTGTTCTTGATAACTACATAAATAATATATCATGTGCATCCATATACTTTTCCCTAAATAGGCTATTGAATCTCTATAATAAAAAAATAAATAAAATAACTCAACCAACCCTAATAATATATAGCAAAATTAGAATAATAGATTTGTTACCAAAACAATTGACACTCTGAAGGTGTATTGGAGACAAAAAAAATAACTTGTCTTTAAGTTGAAATTAAGATAGACCTATTCAAGGGTAATAAAAAAACACTACGAAACAGAAAATTTTATACGAAAAATAGTGTATAAGGTCTCGCTTACTATGTTCTAAATTTAAGTAGGATATATTTTAAAATAACAGTTCAAATTAAAAACAAATCAAACACATTAAAAAATATGAACAAAATTTTCAAAATATAGAACTCAATAGCCCGCACTATCCGCGGACATAAAACTAGTTACTACTTAAAAATGGAATTAGAAGGAGAAAGAATGATTTAATGAGGTTGGAAAATACATCTTTCACGCATTTTGGTGAGTAGTTATATTTTTTTTTTTACTTACATCAAATAATAAGTGGCCCTCTCAAAAAAAATTTCTTTTTTATTTTAGTTATATTTAAAAAAAAATCGAGTTAACGCACGAATATACGATTAATTTCCATGATGCACATTTTAAATTAATTAAAAAAAAACTGTAATTCGAAAAATATTTCTAAAAAAAAATAGATACAACATAAATTAATTAAATTAGAATTTATTGACTTGCAAAAATTGATAAAATTAACCACAATTTATAATTATTTATTTGTTATTTTATAGTATGCTAGTAAAAGTTAATTTATAGAAATATTATCCCACTCTTTTTATTATTTATGTAATTTTTAAAAGTATATTTATTTCTAATATTTATACAATGTTATTATTCATTATAATTATACATATGCTCTCAAATATTGCTATGTGATATAAATATAATTTAATTTTTCCCTATAATCATGCAATAAGCCGATCTAAAATTAATTTTTATTAATTTGGTGTTGGTGTCTTTTCTGTACTTGTTTTTTCTCTATAAACGGAATGGTTTTTTTTTTTTTTTTTTGTTCAGATGCAGAACGGAATGACGAGAAAAAGTGAAAAGGGAATAAATTACCCATCAGCATGATTTCTAAGTTCCATTCCAGCCAAATCGGCCGCTTCCGAAAGGGCCATCTTCCACTCGTCCACCCTCTCCCTCCATCTCCTCCGTTCGCCTTCGCCTTTCTCCGCCTCGATTCGCGCTTCGTACGCCTCAAACGCCGCCGCAAAGCTCCCGTTCTGCTTCTGGACTTCTGACAAATCCACGTCGTAGTACACCGGCAAGACTCTGTACCCGGGGACCCCCGACCTCTTCGATTCGAGTATGGCCGCGAGTTCGTCGAGGCACCACGTGGATGTAGCGTATCCTCTCGAGAAAACGACGATCGAGATCCTGAATCGTCGTATCGCCTCTCGGAGCTCCCACTTAATCGCCTCTCCTCTGGCGATTTCGTCGTCATCTCCGAACGTGCGAAACCCTTGGCGCACCAGAGCGGCATGTAGGTGGTCGGTAAAGGTCTTGCGGGTGTCTTCGCCTCTGAAACTCAGGAACACATCGTAAGCGAATCGATGAGCGAAAGCCGATCTGGTTGTTACAATAGCCATCGTTGACTTCTCAATGATGCAAGACAGAAGTAGCATGATCTATATATTGGGAATATTGGGGATGTCATTTTCATGCATGGATAAAATATTGGGGGTGCGTAGACAAGCTATCAAAATTATCAAATTATCTCAATGTTTTTCTAATCAACACTATCAACCTTCTCGAAGATACCGATAGATTTATCGGTCACTAAGTTGTTACATTTTTGATCCGTTTGGTTGGATGAAATTTAATCAAGATGGAATGAAATAACAGAAATAATGAAATTACTATTCTATTATCTTGTTTGGTTGCTATGGAATGAAAGAATTAATAAAATGGATTGATCAATAGAATCACTATTACATTCGTACATTATAAATGGTCTGACCCTTTTTCCGGACCCTGCGCAGAGCGGGAGTTTTGTAGTACCGAGCTGCCCTTTATGTGTTATTTTATAAATATTAAAGTATGTTTTTTTATTTTTTTTTATTTAAAATTAAGATTATTCTTTTTAATTCCCTCTCTCAGCAAAAAGGGATTATATGATAGTATATTATAAAATTGACTCAACATGCATTATTTGATGTTGTTTCGTGAATAAATTTGACGATGTTGAACTCATTTTTCCCGTTGGAATTTTGTTTATGTTGTCAGGGACTGGTTTCTAAATTGTTTACTGTAAAGGTATATATCATGAGAATTATTTTATACACGAGCCTATTGCTGAATATGTTAGGGGTTTCGTGACCTATTTTGATTATGCCCGGATAAAATGTCACTATAAGGATTGAAATGATATGCTGAGTTATTAGGACACATCGATAATGTTACTTATTTGATTTGGTTTTATGGTTTAGATCTTTTGAGGGGTTGGATACGGTTAAAACCAATGCTGAAGTCTTAGAAGCAGTTAATACTTATCCAGATAATGTAGAGGTTGACGTTTTTTTGGAGGGTAGTGTTAAGGGTAAAGTTGTGGAGACAACTATGATTTCAGACTTCGAAAATGAATCTGAAGATGTTGGACATGATTTTACTGATAATAAGTATGAAATCGATGTGAACTATGAGTTGTTTGAAATTTGTGTTGATAAAGGTGTTCAATTGAGTGGTTTATCAAATGCTAAGGGCACCAATAATGAATTTGAAAATGAAACTAGCCCTAATGTCAATGAACCTGGAAAGACTAAGATTAACAGTGAATATGAAGATGCTTGTGTCGAATCAGATAATGGCATTAATAGTTAATGCGAGTCAGATGATGAGGAAAGAAATAAGGGGACTAAGTTCAATCCTAAAACATAAATGAATGGCGTTAAATTCGAACTAGGTACGGTTTTCAGTACTTCTAAGGAACTTAAACGAGCAATAAAAGATCAAGCAATTAGGATGGGAAAATCCAAGAAGTTTATAAAGAGAGAACCTAAGAGAGTTAGGGCTATTTGCAAAAAAGGGTGCCCTTGGGTTATATTTGCATATTATACAACCGAGAAAACAGGGTTGACATTAAAAACTTATCAACCAAAACACAAATGCTCTAGAGAGTTTCGAAATAGGCATGTAAACTCAAAATGGTTGGATAATAAATATATGGAAAAAATTAGAATTGAGGGAAGAAATTCGGGTTTGAAAGCCTTTAAGACCATTGACCAAAATGATCTTAATATTACAATGTCTAAGACTCAAATCTACAGGGTGAAGAAAAAGGTTTTTTTTGGCTATTAAGGGCAGTCAGGAGTACCAATACGGCAAGCTTCATGATTACGTTTGTGAATTTAGGAGAACCAACCCTGGGTCCACAGTTTGTTTTCATGTTTCTGATATGGATTATGATTGTAAAGTTCAATTTCAATGTCTCGATGTGTGTTTGGCAATTTGTAAGCAAGGGTATATGTGATGTGTAGGCATAGCCTAGGTGTTGATGGGTGCCATCTTAAGGATACAATTGAGGGTCAAAAACTGGCAGTTGTTGGCATAGATGGAAATAATAATATGTTTTCAATTGCTTATGCAATTGTAGAGATAGAGAACAAGGATTCATGAGCATGGTTTTTAGCATATTTGGATGAGGATTTGAAGACACATAGGCAGAAATGTATCACTATAATTTCAAATAGACAAAAGGATTGTTGTGAACTGTTCATAACATGATGTCTTTTGCTAAACATAAGCATTGTGTTAGGCACTTATTCAATAATTTCAAGGGTAAATTTAAGGGAAATACGTATAAGGATGTTGTGTGGAAAGCTGCAAAGACAACACTTCCACTAAAGGTTGAAAATTTTATAGAAGAATTGGTGAAATTGGACAAAGATGCACTAACTTGGTTCGATGATAAGCCACCTAATCATTGGTCTAGGTCGCATTTCAATGTTCTCCCAAAGTGTGACATTTTATTGAAAATTTATGTGAGACATTCAATGCATTTATTCTTGAAGCAAGGGAAAATGAGATCATCACTATGTTAGAAACTATGAGAGGCCTTTTGATGAACTAGATGACAGTAAACAAATAAAGGGTAAAGAAGTGAATGGGTAAAATTTGTCCAAAAATTCAGAAAATGTTAAATCTTGTTAAGGATAATATTAGTAGATGCATATCGCCCATAGTGAGCTAGGGTGATAAATTTCAGATATCTTGTGGTGATCAATACACTATGGATTTAGAGGCCAAGACTTGTTCATGTAGAGAATGAGATTTGATTGACATTCCTTGTACACATGTTGTTTCGACCATTGTCTACAAGGGTGTTGATCCAGAGAAGTATATGAATGAATTCTATAGCATAGAGAGATACTTGAGGACCTATTCCCTAGTAATCAACCCAATGAATTCTTCTAATTTGTGGCCAAGCTGTAGACTCCCAACATCGAAACCTCCTTACTTCACAAAGAAAATAGGATGACTAAAGAAACTGAGAAGAAGAGAGTCCGATGAACTTCAACAGAGTCAAACAAGGTTAAAGATGAAGATGTAGTTAGATATCATGCATGTGGACAGTTGAGGCACAATAAGAGAAGTTGTAAATTGGCCAAAGAGAAAATGATATTAAACTTTAGAACTTTCAATTATTTTAATTATTTCTAATTTTTTTCTCTACCTTCTCTAATTATTTTAAGTTCAACTACAATATTGGACTGGGTGATGTAGTTGTTGGAAGTGTGGATGGAGCCAATAGAAGTATTGTTCGAGCTATTAGAGAAGATGTTGGAGGAGCTGAACAGGTTTGATGGATGGATATCAAGTTTTGTTCTATTGATGAATCATGGTTTGATGGATGTATTTTGAGCTGCAGGAAATTGTGGGTGGATATTCGGTACACGTGTGCTATTTTATTTTTTTTTGTTCTGTTCTGCTGATATTTTGTTTTTTGATTTTCATTTTCGTTCTGTTCGGCTGATTTTTTTTATGGATGGATACTGAGTTCTATTATGCTCATGAATTACGATTTTGATGGATGTATTTTGAGCTGCAAGAAATTATAGATGGATGTTCAGTAAAGGTGTACTGATTTTGTTTTTGTTCTACTCTAATGATTTATTTATTTATTTACGTTTTGTTCGGTAAAGGTGTACTAATTTATTTTTTTTGCTATTTTTAGTTCGATACCAGTCCTAGTATAGTGTTTTGGCTCGGTAAGGATGGATTCTCCACTGTTTTGTTTGTCCATTTTTTTTTTTTTTTGGTTTGGTACAGTTTTTCATTTGTCTATGTTTTTTTTTTTTTATCTTCATTGAAATCTTAAGGATGTTTAGTTCGGTACAGTGTTCAATGGTGATGTTTGGTTTGTTTTTCTAGTTTTTTGACGATTAATACAATATTTGGTTTGTTTGTCTAGTTACAATATTTGATCAATAAAATATTTGGTTGATTTGTCTAGGTATAATATTTGATCAATTGCATATTTGGTTTGTTTGGTGATGAATGAATACATTATTTGGTAATTAATTTGGTTTAATGTTCAGTTCATTTAAGGTTTTTTTTTTTTTTTTTTTTAATTCAAAAATGAATTTGGTGTTTTTTTTTTGATGTATGAGATGAATTTGGTGTTCTGTTTTTATTTTAGTTCAAAATAAATAGTGTTTGAGTTAGCTTAATTAGGAAACAAAATACGAAATACACAATTAATTAAACAAAATATAATAAAACATTCAAAATGCGGTTTATTTCCAAATGACTACAAACACCACCCATGAAACGATTAGTGCGATCAATCATTTCGTCTCTCTGTTCTTCCTTCATTATTCTCCTCTTCTGAAGCATTCATTTTTTTTTAATAAACTTGGTGTTATTGTCAATGACCTTGGACACATAAGAGGATCAACCCGCAAGAAATAGCCACATCCTCTAGCCTAGAAATCAAATTAGATTTCTTTTTAAAAAAAAAATTGATAAAAATGGTATGAACAGAAAAGAAAAATACTTAATTATAATTTCTACAAGAATAGAATCTCCTTCAGGGATTATGTGCAATCCAGGATGTTATCATTTTTGCTTTTCTCCCACAATTGTAAATTTTTTTATTCTCCGCGATTTTTGTTGGACAAATAAAAAAGAGGAGTAAGAAAAAATGTTTATAGGGTGAAAATGGAGAATAAATAATAAAGATGGGGTAGGAAAGAGTATTTGTAGGCTATCAAGGAAGGAATTAGTGGGAAACATCAACAGAAATGGAAGAAAAATGAGTTGGGATCGAAAATGACTGAGTTGCCCTTAATCAAATATTGACTGCTACTTTGACTTAACAAAATCTTGCAAATGGGCTATTTTAATAGTATTTACAATAAGGAGAGAGAGGGGTTCGGCCGGTGGGGTGGTTCGTCGACGGTGAGGTGAAGGCAATCGACGTGGCGGTGTGGCGTTGTCGTTCGTCAGCGGTGTGCAGATGGTGTAGGGTGCTCGGTCGGCGGTGTGTATTCCGGCGTGGGTGTGCGTGGGTGTGAATTTTTTGATATGAGTACTAATTCTTTTTGTCATTTTCTGACAGGTATATATCCACTAGCTTTTGGAATCGTTGACTCAGAAACGAAAGTCCATTGGGAATGGTTTCTAAAACAACTAGTTAATGTTATACCACCGGAACGAGTAATGACATTCGTATCTGATCGACATACTGGGTTAATAAAAACTGTGAAAAAGGTATTCCCAGATGCATACCATTCATTTTGTTTGAACCACTTAACAATGAATTTGAAGGAAAAAATTGGAGCTCGTTTACCAGTGGTAAAACAACGGTTGTTGTGGTTGTTACGTGAGTATTACAAAGCAAAAACGGAGTTCGACTTTTACACACTATTGGCAGATTTAAAAACAGAGGGATCCAAGTATATTTCTGATTGGGTTGATGATTTGCCTAGAGAGAATTGGACAAATGCGTTCTTCAAAGGGCGAAGATACGGCGAATTGACGTCCAACGCCGTTGAGTCATTCAATGGATGGATTGTTGAAGCTAGACACCTGCCAATTCACATAGTTGTCGATCGAATTCGTTTTGACTTAATGGAACAACGGACAAAACGACGTAACATGGCTGCGGGGGTGAACAATATTCTGTGTGAGATAATCGAGACACAAATGCTAAAAAGATTGGAAGAATGCAGAACATGGGTGGTGCGTGAATCTGTGAATGGAGTTTTCGAGGTTCAATCGGACCCTTCTGTACTCGTGGACCTAAATAAACAGACGTGTTCTTGTTTCGATTGGAGGGACAACGGGATACCGTGTGCGCACGCTTGCGCTGCTATTACAAAGACCGGTGGTGATTTGAACTCATATGTAGAGGATTACTTCCACATGTCCTTTTACCGTTTAAGTTACGAGGATGGGATTTTTGTTGTGCCAACTGCGGGGAAGAAAGAGACGAAACAAGAAGATATTGTAATACTACCACCAGTTACCAAACGACCTAGGGGACGACCGAAGAAAACAAGGATCCCATCAAAGAGAGAATTCAAGAAAGGAACATTGAAGTGCAGTCGTTGCGGTGGGAAAGGACACAATAGGAAAACATGCAAAGAACCCATATGAAATGACATCATTTATTAGACTTTCATTATTTTTTAGAGCAATAGTTGCTATTTATTTTTAAAAAATTCAACAATCGTGTGGATGTTTTCATAACTAGAATCGTTTTATCAATTGGTTTTCATTTTTTATAGTTGTGTATGGCAATTTTATGTTTTGAACCTATTTTTGTGCCAAATTACGTAATAGTTTGATGAAGATAAATTAAATGATTACAAGACATGATTTTATTTAGCGGATACAGTGATTTATTAAGCAAATAAAAAACAAGGAGTAATAGATGAATATTACTTCACAGTTATATATTATTGTAGTGGAATAATTAATACACAGTAATTTTTAATCATGCTCGGATTCTGAAGATCCGGTAGTGAAACGATCGGTGGCCGAAAACGAGTGGTGCAAGTGGACCAGTTCCTGTGCCGTCCCGAGCATGACATTGAAGGAGGGTAGAGCCGAAGGATTCAGTAAGTTACTAAACCACTGCTATTGCTAAAATTGGGGCACTCATATTAACATCATAATTGTGCTGTACACAACAATCTTCTTTTTTCACTAGTATTAAATTGATCACCATCACTTAACATGCATCAAATGATTATTACCCAAAAAAAAATATAATTTCTGCCCTGCTGTTCGGCCAGTAGCAGTTTTGCAGCCCTAGTGTGCTGCTTTGCTCCTTCTTTGCTGTTCGGCTGATTCTCGATCCCCTTAGCGGCGTTGTCCAGTCACTTGTTCCCCCTTGGTTGTGCCGGATGTAGTATATAACGATGTAGTTGATAATTTTATATAATAATTAATTTTTAAATTTTTTCAGCATTCTAAATTAGAATGTTGTATTCAATTGATTTTTAGATAAACTCTCAATTTCTCTGTCTAAATTGATGTAGTTTGATATTTAATTCTGGTGGTTTAATAATTCTTCTTTGGGCAAAAGATGTTTGTTTGTGCTGATTATTACATTTTTATTTGTCTGGCTTTGCAAACATGAAATTCAAGTACGAATTTCAGCTAATTCCGGTCAAATTATGAATTTTTCCGGTGAGGATTCGGTATTTTTCCGGTGATAAGTGATTATTGCACCGGAATAATTAGGTCACAGTAAGTTTTAATAGAACAAACAATAATAAGGGATAACATTATTCGTCTTAGACATTTCATGCACGAACTTGATTACGAAACCAGAGATACACACACGCATTGAAATGAAACAAAAAATCTGAAAATGGAGACAAAACAAAATCAGCCATTTGTGATCACAAGTTGACGTCTTTCACGATAATTATAAGCTACGTGCATGTTCATCACACCCATCATTTCAACACTAAAACAAGAAATTGATTACGAAACAAGAGATACACACACGCATTGAGGTTAGTCATGAACCACATCCATCCTAAAAAAGTTAAACGTCAAATAAGTGTAGAAACAAGTAGGGGATTTAATCAAAATAATATAAAAAATAAATAAAAATTGTACACGAACCCAACACGCTCAACTGCTCTGCGCATAACATGAATCAAAAGCCCAACACCCATGTTTGTCATTTATTATGTCCTTGATAAGATCCGCCCTTTCCACCGTTGCTATTCTGGTTTTGCATTCACGCTTGACGTTCGCTCGTTGCCCAAGGACAAACTGCCTCATTATATAGGTAACAATTACTCCGCAGTCAGGTCTGGCAAAAAAAAAAACCATGCAAATTTCTATTATAAATATCGCATATTTTTACAAACCTAATTCAAATCAAAATCCACACTTACCGATCAACCCTTTGCTGAGGCGTGTCATAAACAGGCTCCAAAGTTATCGATCGTTCTTGTGTAGAAGCGCTCGACGAAGTCGCATACCGAGTGAAATAGTTGTTAATATAATCCACCTATATTTTGCAAACAATGATATCACCAATAAATTTAAACAAATAATAACACTAAATTAATGTACGAGAGTGCATTTGGCATGTAAGATTATTATTGTAAACTCATAATCAATTAATTCGTAAAATATCTAAAACATTACTATAAGTTTGGCGCTCTCGAAATGCGGATCATGTGAATTAAGACTATATAGCGAGTTGTAGTGATTCAAAGTCCCATGCTCCATCTCGAAAGCAAGTAATGTCCAGTGCGACGGTGCAGATTTCCTCCCAGGAGTGTTTATTGGGAACATTATCATCTCGTACTTCCCAGCAACACCTATATTGAATTGTTTATCCATTTGTTCCCAAATGATTGCCTCTCTATTCTCTTTAATGTAAGTCTATCATCAAAATCGGCACAAAATTTAATATGCATTAAAAGACTAGAAATACAAATGCACCAAAATATACCATAATCAAACACCGTGGAAAAAAGGAAGTTACCCAAGAAAGACTAGGCATTACAAACACTCTGTGGGGAGCATCAACATTTGAACTGCCATTAAAAATTTCAATTTGGCGATGGTGTATTATCTCGGCAAACGTATCTATCACCTACAAAAGAACGAGGCAAAAAAAAATCATGTTTATGTGTTCATTAAAATACATGACATCCAGTATATTTTCTTACCCTACTAGAAAATTGTTCTCCTTTTAGGAGATCGATAATGTCGCCAAAACGGACGCCAAGGAAGCCATCCAATCCAATCCATGCTAGGTCACTGAAGAGCAAAAAATTAAATCAATAAAGTGAATAGGGAATTTAAGAAAAAAGTACAAATTGATTCGAAGTAAATATAACGAATACATACGCATCATCATGTGTTTCATGTATGGATTTTATTTTATCCCAATCACTTTCGTCTAGTAATTTGGCCACCACGCTTCTTTTTTTGTTTGGATGTTTTTCGGGTTTCCTTCTAGTCATGCGATGTATCAACGGGATCTCATCCACATCAATCACTACCTGAACACACTCCTTTTTACTTCGCTTTTTAACCCTCTCATACACGTAATCTGACTTTCTTGCGGGTTTTCTTTTTTGCCGTTTAATCTCCCTTACCATAGAAGTTTGTAGTTCGGCATGTTCAAGAGGTTTCATACTTGGAGATGAAGCTAAATTGGCAACGGATTTTTTTTTCGCGTATTTGTTCCGCATCAATGATCGTCGTCCGTTCCGCCAAATCATCTAACTGTTTCATCAACGATGTTATCAACTCGTCACGGCTTTTCAGCTCAGAGCGAAGATGGACATTCTCCGTAACCAACTCACTATTTTGATTCAACGAACACTCCAATTGCTTCTTGATTTCAGTGAGCTCGTCCGGGGGTTGTTGCTCGGGGGGAGGTAAGCCAGCTGATGTTGCCGTTGGTTGGGCCCCGAATACATACAACTCTTCCATAGATGATGGCACCAGATCGTCAGAGATTATCTGAAAACGGTAGAATACCATTAATAGTCAATATACAGTAACATTCTTATAAATGACACAATACACGTAACTTTTGCTATGCAGTAAAATTCTTATATATTATACAACCAGTCATTTAATGACATACATATAATATTTCAAAGATACTATTGGCACTAACTTGATTTTCATTGAGATCATTCACCCCATGCAACACGTTCTTTAAAGAAGACAAATTCCAACGGGTGAATCGAGGAATGCCGATCCAACTGACATCACCGCCAACTGGCATAGCTTGGTAATTGTAGTCTGGATCTAACAAGGTTGAACGCTCGCAAAACATATACTAAGAGTAATAACATATAGAAATTAGAAAAAATTATTAAATCAACAAACAAGAATATATACAACATTTGTCATTGCACCTATAAACAACTTACCAATATAGCAATGATGCAGCCACGAATCGCATAAGGTTTGTCAATGTTATTAAGGACAGAATCATTTACCCCCTTCGCAATAGCATCAGCCCATGCGTATTCAGACATTGCATGCAAGTCCTCTACCATTTGAACAAACGATCATCCGATATTTGTACCAGTAGTTGCGAAAAAGCAAGTCACAAAAGCGTACAAACACATTAACCTTACGACATCCTCAACGTCATCGTGATCGTTCTGATCAATAATCATGTCAATCGTCTGTAATATCACTCTCGTTGAGACTTGGTCCACTCCAACAAAACGTCGTTGAACAAACGGACTCATAATCTTCTTCGCATACGTATGTTCAACTACTTTGGTCCCATTTTTTATTCCAAAGAATAATGATATATCTCTCGCACTCAAAGAAATACTCTTTCCACCAAACACAAAAGCTTTCTTACATCTGCTCAATACGCAAAACAATAAAAAAATGTTCAGAAAATTATAGTAAACCAGTAAATATCATTGCAACATAATTGTTTCGATATGCAAAATAAACATTTTTTACCGATTATAATACTTCAACAGCGCAAAGATGTCTTGGTCACTTTTGGTGCATTGTTAGACCACGACATTGCCGTCAACGAATGCCTTAAAGAAAGGCCAAAGCGGAGTGGACGACATCACATCAATATGGCAGGGACGAAACTTCCTTCAGTTTTTTCCCATTAAATCGCAAAAGTTACGCAAATTACATCGGAACTGTTTACCCCTTGTTTGATTATGGGTCATTGGATCGCTTTCGGATGCACCTGCCATTACCTGAGAAACAAATCCGGTGTCGGACAAAAAATCGACATCCAAACATTAACAATGTAGAGGTCGAACGGTATAATTAAAAAACATATATTTAATTGTTGAATTTTGCTTCACAATTTCAAACTCTATTAACCAAACATCAATTTTTGATACACATTTATGAGCCTGGTTCCGAATTCACATTTATGAGTCGGGTTCCCTTTGATACATTCTGAACTACTGGTTGCCATTATGCATGTACCAAATTTGACATTGATGGTCTATAGATTGTAATGAATCAGCTGTGTGCTTTTAGAGTATTATCACATCCATCATAAAAAAATCATGAACCACAGTAACTCTTTATCAATGGTAATTCTTTATCAATAGTAACTCTTTATTAATTAAATACACATTAATTTTTACACCACAGTAACTCTTTATCAACACCACAAACCAACAGCGAAAAAGTCTCAAGTTGTGTATCTAAAACAAGTCTTCACTTCATGTTTTTTGATACACATTAATAATCTATATAAATCGAACATATTTTTTTTTATATACACTAATTAAATATCGATTATTACACCACAGCAACAATTCAATAGAAATCCCACATGAACAGTGAAATTTAACAAAATGTCAATCCAAAACAAGTCTTTTAATTCGTGAATTTTGCTACACAGTAAAATACCTCAACATTAGTGGCTACACATTAACTATTCAATCATAAATTGATAACAAGAAAATGGCCATCTCTATTTGTGATGCAACCAAAAGCGAAATTCAAGAACACAACTGCATATACGTAATATTGCTACACATCAACAATTTAACAACCCGAACAATAAATATTTCAATAACTCACGCAACAACCAATATATGATTATTAATGTGCATTCACCATCTCAACACACCAAAATTCCGATTCTGATTTCTCCACATTCCTAACCCTAATTTTGAATTAAACTCCAATCAACAAGCATGCAAGAATCCGAATTTTGGCCGAAATATGAACAATGCAAGGGGGGAGATGGATTTTTGCTGTGCATTAAAATTCCTAACAATCCAAAAACAAGAACACACCAAATAATATATGATTCTTACTGTGCATTCATCATCTCAACCACAAGCCATCAGTGGACTGCTCATTGTTCACATTACCCAAACCCTAGAAAATCAAACACCTTTAATTGATATGAAACTTACAGAAATTGAAACCGACGGACTCAAATCGACGGCGACGGCGATTGGATTTGAACGGCGACGACGCTTGAACGGCAACGGTGAGGCGAGATCGAGCTACTGTTGCGGCGCCGCTGTTCTACCAACGTGTAGGCGACGTTTGCGGCGACGGCGACGACTACAGCAGGTTTACGGCGACGGCGACGACTGAAGCAGGTGACGGCAACGGCTACGGTAGGCGGAGACGGTTAAATAACATCGGCGCCCTGATTATTGCAGACAAGCGGCGAACGACCGGTTAGAAATTTGGGGATTGCGATTTATTTGGAGAAGAAGGTGAATATCCACTTTCTATATCAAGATTCTGAGCATGGATTAGAGAATGGAAGGTTCGAAAATGGAATTTTGAGAAAGAACACTTACCATATAGCATCACCTCTCACGCGCAATTCTCACGAGTACACTGCACGGAATCAATATGGGTTTTATGTTAAATACAATATATGGATGGGTATATGTATAATATATTAGTGGGCCTTGGGGCCCATATTAAAATCCCCTAAAATAAGATAGGGTTATTCTTATTATTTATTAAAATGAAGGTTTTAAACTCTTATATATATATATATATATATATATATATATATATATATATATATATATATATATATATATATATATATATATATATATATATTAAGACCCTAATTTTCGCGAGTGCATAATCATTAGCTGTATTTTAGAACATTTAGAAAATAACGGGGTAAATTGTGTCATTTATTATTTGATTTAAAAAATTTAGGGGGCAATTAGCAATTTAAAAAAATATATATTAATTTTAGATTTTGGGTTTAACTAATAACTTAAAGAATATTTAGAGAGATTCATGTAATTTGAAAAAAATAAAATAGAATAAAAATAATATATATATATATATATATATATATATATATATATATATATATATATATATCCAGAAAAAAGGGGAGAAAAAAAAAATAGAGGAGAGAGAGAGAAGTCGGTCGACGACAGTAAGGAGAAAGAGGGGTTCGGCCGGTGGGTGGTTCGTCGACGGTGAGGTGAAGGCAATCGACGTGGCGGTGTGGCGTTGTCGTTCGTCAGGGGTGTGCAGACGGTGTAGGGTGCTCAGTCGGTGATGTGTGTTCCGGCGTGGGTGTGAACGTTGAGTTTGTGTGTGTGTTTCGTTCGTGTGTGTGTGTGTGTTATGTTCATCGTGAGGGTATGTGTGATTGATCGTTGAGGAGGGGCGGCAAGTGAGATCTCCGGAGATGGTGAAGAGAGAGAAAAAGAAGAGTTGTTCTGCTGAACCAGTAACCCGAAGCAGAAACAGAACCATCGCCGCGGCGGTAAAGATCCATTGAGCTGAAAAAAAAAAAAAAAAAAATAAATAAAGGCGTTCGCCATGGCGGTGAGGTCCAGGCGTAGAAAAAAGAAAATAGAAAAGAAAGAAAAAAAAAGGAAAAAAAAAATCAAATAAAAACAAAAATTCAAAATCCAATCTCTCGGCAGACGGAAGATTCAGAACAGATAGAATTCTGAACTCTTTTAATATATGTATTTAATTTTCTCATTGTGTGATTTATGGTAAATTGTTGTAGAATTTTACCTGTTAAATTATATGAAATAATTTGGACGACGTGAAAATTATGTGAAAAGCATGCCAATGTGTTTTTATGTGTCGTATTAATCAAAAGCACGTATTAGAGGAGTTGGAGTTCTACTGAATGTTGGCTTACAACCCCACAGTTTTGGTTGCCTGGTCGTTGAGGACAAATCGAGGCCGGGAATTATATAAGGAAATATTATTTATAATAATTCTAGTTAATATTTACTGCAGTAAAAAACTGACTCGATAAAGTGAATAAAATTATTGTTATCGTAAATGTTGTTGTATTGTAAGATTTAAACTGATAATTATAATTGTCATCGCAATTGTATATTAAATTACAATTTAAACATTGTATTAAATTTTCCGGTGATAGAAATTTATTTGGATATTTAAAAATAATACGGTGACAAAAATTTCAACTGAAGTTATAATTAATTTGTAATTATATTATATTATGAATCCATAATATCATTCCATTGTCTTACATAAAGGGGGTTTATAAATCAAGTAATAGATGTATTTTTAAATTGACGTTATGTGTATATAATTATTAGTTACTCTAATGGTCATGTTTAATATGCAAAATAATAAGGAAATATATTTAAATAAAGTAGTAATCAATATACACGGTTTCAATAGTGTAGGATTGATTGTGTGAAATTATTAAAGGAAACTATTTATTAGTTAAATTTACAGTTGTAATCGTTATTAGTGTTAGTTGTATTTATTATTTACAATTGTAAATTCGATTCGATAAATTGATAAATTATGAATTTGATAATTTTAATTATCGTCGTCGCGTGTAAAATTTATCAGGTTTTTGTTAATTAAAATATTATTTATTTAATAAAATTATCGTCGTTGATAAATAAAAATTGTCGCCGTTGTTTGGGAAAAAAAAATCTCGAAATAATTCGAAATAAATTAGCGGTTATTAGGTTGTATTTAAATTGTAATTATTATATTTTTTAGTTACCGTTATAAAATCGACAACAAAATTAGCACCGTCGCACTTTAAAATTTATTGGACTTTATAGAAATGAAAATTTGATCAATAGGTTTTAGTGTTAATTTCTCTATAGGAAAAACCGTAGTAGCGGCCCTGGGAAATCAGACCGTTACAGATGGTATCAAAGCAGGTTTGCGACCACCCTGAGACTGGGTTATGATACTCATTGGCCCCTTACCCATAATAAGTTAAGTAAATTAAAATAATAATTTTCATTAATACATTAATAAATTATTTAGTTATGCATTGATGCCATTCTGATGCAATAAATTAGATATACGATTGCTTGTTAGTCAATAATTATTATCTCATTAAATGACACTTCTAGTTGGAACTATAAATTGGAGCAATAGTATGAATGTAACAAAACTCGTGTGATCCATAAATTTTGTGTCCTGTATGTCATTTAAGTGGTGCATTTTCATCTTTTTGTTTATTGTGTCCTGTATGTCACTTAATATGCAATAAATTATTTTCACTAGTATTTTAATAATAATTTTTACTAGTATGTTAAGTGTGGGGTGGATGCATTTGTAGACCTTGAAATTTGACCAAAATCTCACTTTGGTCCCTACAATTTCAATTTGAACATACTATCATTGTATGTGACATTTGATTAATGTAACTTATCAATAATAAGTTAACTAAGCCTGGTTCAGTGTCGTATTAGCCATGGACCAAACAAATTGTCGCTAAATTAGAAATATTAATTTAAAGGTATTTATTATCTACTATATAAATCATGAAATTATATTTTCGTATTAAATTATGGAAGAAAAAAAAAAGTGTTGATGAAATGGACGGTTTTACGGTGATTCATGGATCAAGCAAAATTTTAAAAGGTGAAAAATGATTTTATTATCTTGCTATGACATAGTTTTCTTTTCGTCAGAAGCCCATGTCCTGCAAGATGTAGATTTACCTGTCAGGCGAGACCTGCAGTGTGAATTATGTTGTTACCTGTCAGACGAGACCTGAAGGGTAGATTATGTTGTTACCTGTCAGGCAAGACCTGTAGGGTGGATATATATTGACCTGTCAAGAGTGCAAATCCTACAGGTGGCTGCCCTTACCATTAGGGTTATTTAATGGCCCTGACACTATTGGTCACTTTAGATGACACAGTTGTACATGTCACTGTACTGTCGTAACTCCCGATCATGAGGTTAAATGATCCTATGGCTAGTAAGATATATATGTGTACGATATTTTAGTATATATCAAAATGATTTGATTGGTGGATTGAAATGTATTATTTTATTGCGATAGTAGCAACGGAGTTTTATTCCAGCTTGGTGTGTGGATATATTATAGTATATTTTGAAAAGTGGTATTTGATAAAAATATTTGATCCATAAATTCTTTTTATATCATGAAGGCAGCATGTGCACTGTCTTCTATGTAAATTTACAAATTATATTTTCGTATAAATTGTGAAAAAATGTGTTTATTAAAATTGGACGATTTTATAACTTATGTGGATCAAGTAGATTTTAAAAGTGAAATATGATTTTTGTCCGACTATACCATAGTTTTCTTCTCGTTAGGCGGATATGACCTGTGAGATGTAGATTTCTTCTCGTCAGACGGATATAATCTACGAGATGTGAATTTCTTCTCATTAGGCGGATATGACCTACGAGATGTAGATTTCTTCTCGTCAGGTGGATATGGCCTACGAGATGTTGATTTCTTCTCGTTAGACAGATACGACCTACGAGATGTGGATTTCTTCTCTTGAGGAGGATATGTCCTGCGAGATGTGAATTACCTACTAGGCAAGTCCTGCAAGATGGATTGACCCATCAGGAGTGCAAATCCTGCAGGTGAAACCCCTACCATTAGGGATAATAAATGACCCTAACACTGATAGCCACTTTAGATGACACAGTTGTACAGGTTACAGTACCGTCGTAACTCTCGATCGTGAGGTAAACGATCATATGGTTGGCAAGAAAGTATATTATTTTATTATATACACGTGAGTTGATTAGGCGATTTAAAACCAGTTCTATGTTGAAGATATTTTGTTGACATTTCGATATTAATAGTGCGTCGATTATATTTTGTTGAGATCTGGATATGGCCCAATGTGGCGACATTTTATTGGAAAGTGGATATTGGATAAAAATACTTGATCCATAAAATATTTTTATATTACGAAGACATTACACCGATAAAAATAATTCAGATAGATATTGATCCACTACTAGCGTAAGATGGCGCCGAGATGTAGGATCATTGGGAGACTATTGGGAGTTAATGCGGAAAAGATAATTTGAACTATTCTTGAGTTTGATGGGTGATTTATTAGGGCTTTATATAATATTTTTATATACATGTTACAGTGATTATTGACTCTTTGTGACGTATCGGATTTTCGTAGTTGTGACGTATTTATATATTTCGATACATATTTATACATGGTTATATGTTCGAGGCGTCTTTATGTGAATTGAGACATATTTATATGGTTGACACGTATTTGAGTGTTTTGAGACATATTTACTTGATTGCGACGTATTTACATACTTCCAAATAGCTATATGATTATGGATATATTTATGTGTTTGAGAAATATTTATGTGATTTTGACATAGTGCGAAAAATTTATTATTTGAAGTTAGATTGTAGTAATATTTATAAAACGTTTACGAGATTATTGAAATTTTGATGTGGATATTAGGATTGATGATTTTTTATCTTACGGGTCAGTTCACGTGGAGTTTGGGTTATCTGTTGCTTATGATGTTGGTTGCGAACATGTTGGTTTAAATGTTGGATGGAATGGATAAATGCTGGTCATGGGATATGGCAGTGGACTTGAAAAGTCATGCCAAGCGAGAAAATTATTGAAGTCGTAGACCTACTAGTAATGAGATAGACTCAATCCAGTGAAATTACCGTGATATTTTAAGGATATATTGTGTTTATTGTTATTTTTATTAGAGTAGCGCAACAGAAATATTTAGAAACATAAGATTCTTTGACAGTTGGTTATCTGTGCTAGGTGTTACCGATCAAAGTGCACCATGTTTGTCTGTTATTGGATACAATGTGGGTCAAACAAGAAAAAAAAAAAAAAAAGATGAAATGAAAATGAAAACGTGGCATCAAGGGAATGAAAAAAGAGGAGAAAACAGGGAAAAAAAATAGAAGAGAGAGAGAAGTCGGTTGGAGATAGTGAAGAGAGAGAGAGGTTTGGCTGGTGGGTTAGTTTGTCGACGGTGAGGTGAAGGCAGCTGGTGTAGCAGTGTGTCGTTGTCATTCGTCGGTGGTATGCAGACGGTGTGGGGTGCTCGGTCGGCGGTGTGTGTTCCGGCGTAGGTGTGTGTGGGTGTGAACGTTGAGTTTGTGTGTGTGTGTGTGTGTGTGTGTTCTGTTCATCGTGAGGGGTGTGTGTGCTCTGATCGTTGAGGAGGGGCGACGAGTGAGATCGCCGGAGATGGTGAAGAGAGAGAGAGTTGTTCGGCGGAACCAGTAACGTGAAGTAGAAACAGAACTATCGTCGCAGTGGTGAAGATCCAGTAAGCTGAAGAGAAAAAAAAAAAAAAAAAAAAAAAAAAAGCGTTTTCCGCGACGATGAGGTCCAGGCGCAGAAAACAGAAAAGAAAAAAAATGGGGGGAAAAGAAAGAAAGAAAAAAAAAATCAAATAAAAACAAAAATTCGAAATCCAATCTCTTGGCAGGCAGAAGATTCGGAACAGGTAGCATTCCGAACTCTTTTAATATATGTATTTAATTTTCTCATTGTGTGATTTATGGTAAATTATTGTGGAATTTTACCTGTTAAATTATATGAAATAATTTGGACGATGTGAAAATTATGTGAAAAACATGCCAATGTGTTTTTATGTGTCATATTAATTAAATGCACGTATTAGAGGGATTGAAGTTGTATTGAATGTTGACTCACAACCCCACAGTTTTGGTTGTAGGGCCGTTGAGGACAAATCGACTCCGGGAATCATATAAGGAAATATTATTTGTAATAATTGTAGTTAATATTTATTGCTGTAAAAAACTGACTCGATAAAGTGAATAAAATTATTGTCGTCGTATTGTAAGATTTAAACTGATAATTATAATTGTCATCGCAATTGTATTTTAAATTACAATTTAAATGTTGTATTAAATTTACCGATGCTAGAAATTTATTTGGGTATTTAAAAATAATGCGGTGACAAGAATTTCAGCTGAAATTATAATTAGTTTGTAATTATATTATATTATGAATCCATAATATCATTCCATCGTCTTACATAAATGGGGTTTATAAATCAAGTAATGGATGTATTTTTAAATTGACGTTATGTGTATATAATTATTAGTTACTCTAATGGTCATGTTTAATATGCAAAATAATAAGGAAATATATTTAAATAAAGTAGTAATCAATATATGCGGTTTCAACAGTGTAGGATTGATTATGTGAAATTATTAAAGGAAACTATTTATTAGTTAAATTTACGGTTGTAATCGTTATTTGTGTTAGTAGTATTTATTATTTACAGTTATAAATTCGATTCGATAAATTAATAAATTATGAATTTGATAATTTTAATTATCGTCGTCGTGTGCAAAATTTATCAGGTTTTCGTTAATTAAAATATTATTTATTTAATAAAATTATTGTCGTTGATAAATAAAAATTGTCCCCGTTGTTTGGAAAAAAAATCTCGAAGTATTTCGAAATAAATTAGTGTTCATTCAGTTATATTTAAATTGTACTTATTATATTTTTTAGTTACCGTTGTAAAATAGACAACAAAAATTTGCGCCGTCGCCCTTTAAAATTTATTGGACTTTATAGAATGATAATTTGATTAATCGGTTTTAGTGTAAATTTTTCTATAGGAGAAACCGTAGGAGCGGCCTTGGGAAATCGGACCATTACATATATAAGTAAAGATTTAGTCAGAGAGAACTGACTCAATTTTATTTTATTTTAATTATTAAATTTGGTGGGATGCAAATGTGACTCAGTGTCAACCCTTTGGTAAAATGACCAATGTCGTTGCTTGGGGCCCCCAAATTTTGGAGGCCCCTCAAAAGTGACTTATATATATATATATATATATATTATTAGCGTCGCTTACCACCAGCTCTTGAATTGGTGTGAAAACTACAGAATGAACCCACTTAGTTTTTTCTTTTTCTTTTTCGCACTGGTTATTCCTACTAGCATTTTATGAACTAATTTGCCCCTATTAACAAATCGTGACATTCCATACACATTGTCACCCCCAAAAAAAATGAACAAAATATAGTAATAACTATCAATAAAATTGAAAACGAAACCTACAATTTCTCCTAGTTGTGATTGTTATTCAATGATTTTTTTACATCACACTAATCTATAAATTATGATTTTCAAAATGAGATATTAATATTTTTAATAGTGTTCTGGATTAGAATGCATGCGAATGTTATATACAACATTAGTTATAATGTTAATGTCATATATAACTTCAATACAATCTGCGTGCCCCGTGAATGCTAAATATAACATCCAATGCAATATAAAATAACATCAATTTATATTGATAATAACACAAATTATAACGTGTTGAATGCAATATGACTTACTAATAAATGTGATTTAGATGTCGAATGTAACACTCAATTATCTTTTGATAATATATAAGACCATGTTAAATGTAACACGAATGTTAAAACTGAAAATTATGGAAATGTCATGTTGAATATAACAGGACTGTATAAATCTGAAATTAGTGGGAAAAAAAATAGTGAATGTTATCATTTTGAAGATTTTATTGGAATATATAATTAGATCGTGAAAAAAAAATGTGTAAAATAATAATTTTTTTTTGGTTTTAATAAAATGAAATCGTTTCATAAGAAAAAAGCAATTTAAAAAAGGCAATCTCCAATACGGCGAATGGGCAAATTAATCTTGCAAATTTTAGTTTGTTTTTTTTTTCTTTTTTTGAAATTGGGCTAGTTGGTTCGGAAAATCTATACAGCTAGATTGTTTGGTTTAATTTTAAATAGTTGAAATCAATTGATACTAACATATTTTATTTGCATTCACTTGGTAATTATTTCTTAATATTATATCAAATAAAAAAATTAATTTTAATTCAATCACTATATTGATTATTTTTTTATATTTTAATTTGATAAAAAATTCTGAATATTTTAAAAATATATATTTGAAGATTGACCTTGGCTTGACTAGATCATTTTTCAATGCAATCCACAAGAAAATAGTCATTTTGTTCACACGAACAAGATTTCGAAAATTATGTACCAGGTTTAGTCAAGAATCATGTACCAAAATCAACAGGCATACAATACATTTTATGGGTATTTGTGATCTACTTGTCCTTTTTTTTCTTTTCTATTAAGAATTTTCTTATTTCATTTACTAAATGTCAATAAATCTTTTATCATTTTTTTTTGGGTTAAACACCATGTAATTCTCCTGTAGATAAAAAAAAATATTAAAATTTTTATTATGACGACAACTTTATCCTTATCCATTAAAAAAATAATTAAAAATTAAAATACATAAATATCTCTTTAATTATTATTTTTTTATATATATTTTACTTCATTACTTTTTTACACTAACCTATTTAAAAAATAAATATTTTTAAACCCCTTCTTCTTTTTAACAAAATAATAATAAAAAATATTGTTCAGTCCTTGCCGATCATGTTGAGTTAGTTGTGGTGGTGGTGTATGCGAGTTGTTTTCCGCTGGAGCGAAGGCAATTATGGGTTGATTTACTTGATTTCATGTCAACCAATACCCTTCCTATTATTTGGGGATGTGATTTCAATATTGTTCGTAATGACTCTGAAATATTGGGGCGCCTTTCGCTCTCTTGGCGTAGCATGCAAGACTTTAAGATTGCACCCAAGCAGTCGGTTTGGTGGAGCCTCCTTTCTGTTTTGTTGATGTTTTTTGATGGATGGATACTGAGTTCTATTATGCTAATGAATTACGGTTTGATGGATGTATTTTGAGCTGTAGGAAATTATAGATGGATGTTCTATAAAGGTGTATTGAATTTGTTTTTGTTTTGCTCTGCTGATTTTGATTTTTTTTTTTTTTTTTTTTTTTTTTTTTTTGTGTCATGTTCTGTTCAGTAAAGGTGTTTTTTTTTTTTGTTCGGTACCAGTCCAAGTATAATGTTTTGGTTCGGTAAGGATGGATTGTCCACTATTTTGTTTGTCCAATTTTTTTTTTTTTTGGTTTGGTACATTTTTTATTTGTCTAGTTTTTTTTATCTTCATTGAAATCTTAAGGATGTTTAGTTTGGTACAATGTTCAATACTCAATAGTGACGTTTGGTTTGTTTGTCCAGTTTTTGACGATCAATACAATATTTGGTTTGTTTGTCTAGGTACAATATTTGATCAATAAAATATTTGGTTTATTTCTGTAGGTATAATATTTGATCAATTGCATATTTAGTTTGTTTGGTGATGAATGAATACCTTATTTGATAATGAATTTGGTTTAATGTCCAGTTCGTTTAAGTTCATTATTTATTTATTTTAGTTCTGAAATGATTGGTGTTTTGTTTTTGATGTATGAGATGAATTTGGTGATCTGTTTTTATTTTAGATCAAAATAAAGTGTTTGAGTTAGCTTCATTAGGAAACAAAATACGAAATACACCATTAATTAAACAAAATATAATAAAACATTCAAAATGCAGTTTATTTCCAAATGACTACAAACACTACCCATGAAACGCTAATGCTATCAATCATTTCATCTCTTTGTTCTTCCTTCAATTATTCTCCTCTTCTAAAACATTCATTTTTTATGATAATCTTGGTGTTATTGTCGATAAACTTGGACACATACGAGGATCAACCCGCAAGAAATAACCACAACCTCTAGCCTAGAAATCAAATTGGAATTTTTTTTAAATATTTGATGAAAATGGTATGAACAAAAAAGAAAAAACACCTAATTGTAATTTCTACAAGAATAGAACCTCATTTAAGGATATGTGCAGTCCAGGATGTTACCATATTTGCTTTTCTCCCACAATTACAAATTTTTTTATTCTCCTTGATTTTTGTTAAACAAATAAAAAGAAGAGTAAGAAAGAGTGTTTATAGGGTGAAAATGGAGAATGAATAATAAATATAGAGTAGGGAAGAGTATTTATAGGCTGTCAATGAAGGAATTAATAAGAAATATCAATAGAAATGAGAGAAAAATTAGTTGGGATCGAAAATGATTGAGTTGCCCTTAATCAAATATTGATTGTTACTTTAACTTAATGGAATCTTGCAAAGGGGCCAATTTAGAATAAAAATAAAATAAAAAGGACCTAATGTGTCTATTTCCAAATACAAAGGGCCAATTGGGCACCAATTGCATTTGTCCGGGACCAAAAAGGTCATTATCCAAATATGTTCTTGAGAAAAAGGAATGTAATTTCCGCAAACGACTTAAAGAATAACTTGATACGATTGTTCAACACGAAGACAGAGAGAGATCTAATGTAGTTTGAGGTTTCGATCAATAAAACAAATGATCTTCCTAACAGGTGACCTTGCTGCACAGATTTCCTGCTTACAACGATTTTGGTTTGATTTTCTGCCGTGCAATTTGCTAGAAGCCAAATATTCATCGATGTTGGGTTTTGCTCATAATTTAACAAGACTTATGATTGGACAAGAGCTGATTGATTTAGATCGTTGGTGAGCAGTTGTCGGCTCTCCTACGAGGCTAATGTTGAGGCATCGTTGGAATCCTAGAGGAGTTCGGAGGGGACAAATTTGAATCATTTTGGTTCTATCAAACCTGTTGCTTCCTCTCTGTCGGACGTGGCGGAGTTGTCACCCTAGAGTTTGACGATGGCCTACACCAACTCTTCTTATGCCATGCCTTCGCTGATTGTTCTTTCGTCAGTGCCGTCGCCAGAGAAAACTCAACGGCTGTGTCAAAACGATTGTCGTTCCTGGAGTATGAGAAAATTGGAGTGTATTGATGGGATTTTCAAGACATTTTACTCGTTCCCACAGAAGGTGCCAACTGATACTGCTCGATTTCGTCAACAATCACAGTTTCCAAAACCTAATTAACACTTGCAATACTAAGGATAAGTACTTAGAATACCAGTATGGTATCAGCTGAATATTCTTCGGTATAAGAATAAGTTAATCAAGTATTGAGTGAAATCATAATCATAGAATGAATTGACTATAAACGTAACCTATAGATAACTCTATTTATAGAGTAAAAAAAATAACTCACCTCCTACTATTTCGAAAAAATAATATCTCCGGAATTTGGGGAAAGAATATCTCCGCGATTTAGAGAGAATAATATCTCTTGAATTTAGGAAAAATAATATCTCCTGAATTTGAGAGGATAATATGTTGAGAATAATTCAAATTAAATCTAGTTGATCAGTTATTATAGACCATA
Source organism: Eucommia ulmoides (assembly GCA_016647705.1). Lineage (NCBI taxonomy): Eukaryota > Viridiplantae > Streptophyta > Magnoliopsida > Garryales > Eucommiaceae > Eucommia > Eucommia ulmoides. Next base: position 162,376 of record JAENRU010000476.1, read on the forward strand.
GTTTTTTTATCCAAATTATTAATTACTTATTCATCACACTTACATAATATGGGTTTCCCATTTAAGTCCATTTTGGCATTCACCATGAGTCCTTAACGTGGGGATTTATCTAGTAAATTTTACCCGCATCCACATCCATTACCTTTGCAACATGAAGTTCTTTTTTGTTTTTGTTTTTTTAACATCATCTTTACCTCTTATTTTCTATTTTTCGTTTTTGTGTTGTAGTTTTTATTTTTGTTTTTAGTTTTATTTTTTTATTTACTTGTATATGATGTTTATTGAAAAAAAAATTCAAGAGTAAAAAATTAGAAAACAAAAAATAGAAAATAAAAACAAAACAAAAAAGAAAAAATTTAAATTTAAAAACAAAAAACAAACTTGTTTTTTTTTTTAAATAGCTTTCCTCTTCTTTCTTCTTCTTCTTCTTTTTTTTTTTTTTTTTAGTTTTTTACTTTCGATTTTCTTTTTTATTTTCTGTAAATATCATTAAAAAAATAAAGATGAAAACAAAAATGAAACAAAAAAAAACGTGGAGAATAAAAGAAAAAAAAATAGAAAACAAAAGAGTGAGTAGAGAATAAAAAGAAAAAGAAAAAGAAAAAGAAAGGAAAAAAATTATTAGATCGTTAGTATATTTTTAAAATTTCAAATTACTAGTCCGGAAAAATAAAATATTATTAAAATAAGAGGAGAATCTTAATCTTATTAACAAGAAATGAAGATCAACATGAATTGGTTCAAGCGGAAAATGTTTGGGCTCCACCTCCAAGGATTGGATTTTAGGGGGTTGTGTATGGAAAGTTCTTTATTGGGAGAGGTATCTCGTTTCTAGAGCCCGATAGTATCTTGAGAGATTAATCTATGCCGACGGTGGGGCGGGGATACTCTGAAAAATCGAAAAAAAATAAATAAAAAAATGAAGGGTTTAAATTAGTATCTCCATATATATATATATTCACTAGATCTAGTCAGAGAGAATTGGCTGAATTGATTTTTTATTGAATTTGGTGGGAACGTCATGCTTGAATACAATGAAGAAGAGTAGTCCAAAAGGATTTTATATACTAGGTTTAGTCAAAAATCAAGAATCATCCTTTACATTATTGGAGGTGATTTGACCCAACAAAGTAAATAATTTGGCCTCTTCTTCATGTACCAAAATCCAACACCTACTTCCTTAAAAATACACGCACAAAAAAATTATTTCATATTTTTATTTTTTACTTTTATTCTTATTTTTTACTTTTATTTATTTATCTATTTCTTTCATTTTTTTATTTTAAAATTTTTTGGTCCAGTATTTGTAGGGAAAAACAAAAGTAAAAATCTTGAAAAAAAAAAAAAAAATCAAAAAACAGGATTTGAAAAATAAAGAAATGAATTATAAAAAAATAGTTTCTAATCTTTGTTTTTAAATTTAAAGTTTTTTTATTTATTTATTTTTTTTTCAATAAACACCATGTAAAAATAAAAATAAGGAACAACGCAAAAATAAATAAAAAATAGAAAATAGAAAACAAGATAAACAATAGAGAATGAGAAATTGAAAAAAAAAATTAGAAAACAAAAGCATAAGAAAAAATATATTGTAAGAGTAATTTTATTAACAAGATGTGAATTTTTTAAAATAAAATAATCAAAAAAAAATTATATTACAAATGTATTTTGTCAACAAAAATTGTAGGAGGCGTCTCAGATTATTAAACTGAAAAGCTAAAAGATATTATAAATACTATTAAAATTAGATAGGGTTATTCATATTATTTTTTAAAATGAAGGTTTTAAACTCTTATACCCCATATATATATATATATTGGTAGTGATTTATTTTGCTACAAAATACAAGTGTACGAGTTAAGTTTTTATAGTAAATGGTGAGTAGAGTGTCTTATCCATAGGGATTGGTTTAAATTATTACTAAGTACAGCGATTATCGTAACTCAACTTTATCTAGGTGACCAAGGTTAAATGCGGTTGAAAACAAAATAAAAACAAATATAAAATTAATAAACAAACTAAAATATGGATTTCCTATGCACAAACGTTCTAGGGGCTCGATTTCATCTCATTATTTTCATTTCATCCTATTAAATTATTTGTCAATTTCATTAATTCAATAATCAAGGTCATTTGTGCTTACTCACTATCTCTCTCTAATGTCAAGTGAATGAATATGTAAACACTTCAATATTGATATTTCTATCTAGTATTTAGGTGAAAAAATTCGTTATACTCGACCTTATAAATTATCCAAGTTGTAAATATCTCCTGATTTATTAAAGTTTACGTTGTGTTTAACCTAAAGCTGAACCCAAAATTACCTTTCCCGAGTGTCAAGTCCCAAGTTCTCAAATCAACCAAGATATCATATGGAAACATAGATTGGAAGCATTAATAGGGCAAACACAATTGAATAGAGATTATAGTCGATAAATCTAGAATTTGATCAAGATTCTAAATTTTGAACTCAAATACCTAGGTGTTGATTTCCTCTCGGACTCACAACAACCTAAATTATGCACTCTCAATTCCGGCTAAGAACTCAATCTCTCTCAAGTATAAAATTCACAACCTAAAATCATCTGACTCATTGACCACATGAATCAAACGCATTAAACATAGAGAAACATAAAATGGAATTAAAATTAACAATTAACAAAATATTAAAAATATGGTTCAAACAAGATTACATCAAGCCCTAGATTAAATGACTAACTCAATATAGATAAATCCATAACTAATACTTTCAAGAAGTCCATAAATGTAAAATAACAAATACAAAGTCAAGAAATATTAGGGAGGAGAAAAGAAATCCAAATCTCATTTGTAAAGAAGTTCTACTACAAATTTCCAATCTTTGTTTCTTCTCTCTGTCCCGTTCTCGTTCCTCTTCAATTCCTCTTCCTACTCCACCTCAAAAATGAGCCAAATTGCCCTTAAGATGATTTAGATCGAAGAGTTGGCGATGTAGAACGCGTTTTCGCGCTATAGCCTTATGTTTTAGCTCTGTAGCGCGAGGTTTCTGAAAAATAGCCATAACTTTCTCGTCCAAACTCCAATTGACGTGATTCAAAATTATTTGGAAAACTAAGAAAATGATGTACAACTTTAATGTTTTGAGTTTTTCTAAAATCGGATTGAATCGGAAAAAAATAAGTTTGAAGTTCGTCGAGTTGCGCTACAACGCCAAATTGCTAGGGTTTGTGTGGATTGACCACCCGTGCTGCAGCGCCAAAAGGTGCCCATCCATGCTGTAGTGCCAAATCATTGGCGTTGCAGTGCCGTTTTGCAATGGCTAGATCCTCACTACAGCGCCGTTTTGATGGCGTTGCAGCCTTGAGCTGTTGTTTGCCTTCCTTTTCTTGATTTGTCTCCATTTTCCCGAAACCTACATAACGAAAGCAAATAAAATTAGAAATTAACAATAAAAACAGTAAAAATCACTCAAAACTAACACTTAACTATAAAGATATGATGATCAGAAATCGACGTAACACACACACACAGAGATATATATGGGCTTGATCTACTTAGCCCACTAGGGCAAAACTCTAATTATATATATTGTTGTATTCTCTGAATCACTTTCTCATAATATTAATACATTGTTCATGTTCCTCACTTCTTAATTATTTTAACAATATATATATAGAGAGAGAGTTGTATTTATTCACTCTTCATGTTTCTCATATTACTAAACTGAGAAGATAAAGGACATTTCTAATATTATTAAAATAATATGAGGATGTTCGTGTTATTTGTCAAAATGGTGGGTTTAAACTTGTATATTCATATATATATATATATATATATATATATATATATATATATTACATTTATTCATTCTTTATGTTAGTCAAAGAGAACTGACTCATTTTATTTTATTTTAAATTATTAAATGTGGTGGGGATGCACATGTGGCTCAGGGTTAGCCCTTGGGTAAAATGACCAATGTAGTTGCTTGGGGCCTACTACCAGCTATTAAATTGGTGTAGAAACTACCAAATGAACTCATTTAGTTTTTTTTTTTTTTCTTTTTCGCATTGGTTATTCCTATTAGCATTTCGGGAACTAATTTGCCCCTATTAATAAATCGTTACCTTCCATACATATTGTCACCCCTAAGAAAATGGAACAAATATGGTAATAACTACTAATAAAACTGAAAACGAAACCTAAAATTTCTCCTCATTGTGATTGTTGTTCAATGATTTTTTTACATCACACGAATCTATAAATTATAATCTTCAAAATGAGATATTAATTTTTTAATGGTGTTTTGGATTAGAATGCATGTGAATATTATATATAACATTAGTTATGATGTTAATGTAATATACAACAACATTACAATCTGTGTGCTCCGTGAGTGTTGAATATAACTTCCAATACAATAGAAAATAATATTAATTCATATTGATAATAACACAAATTATAACGTATTGAATGTAATATGGCTTATTGATAAATGTGATTAAGATGTTAAATGTAACACTCAATTATCTTTTGATAATGTATAAGATCATGCTAAATGTAACACGGATGTTAAAACTGAAAATTCTAAAAATGTCAAGTTGAATGTAACAGGACTGTATAAAATTGAAATTAATAAAAAAAATAAAAAAAATAGTGAATGTGATATCATTTTGAAGATTTTATTGGAATATACAATTAGATCGTGAAAAATAATAGCGTTTTTCTTTTTTTTCTTTTTTTTTTTTCTTTTTCTTTTAATAAAATGAAATCGTTTCATAAGAAAATAGCGATTTAAAAAAGGCAATCTCCAATACGGCAACACTTACAAGGACAAATTAGTCTTGCAAATTTTAGTTTTTTTTTTTTTTTAAAAAAAAAAAAATTGGGACTAGACGGTTCGAAAAATCTGTACAACGAGATTGTTTAGTTTAATTTTAAACGGTCGGAATTAATTGATACTAACATATTTTATTTGCGTTCACGTGGTAGTTTTTTCTTAATATTATATCAAATAAAAAAATAATTTTAATTCAATCACTATATTAATTCTTTTTTTATATTTAAATTTGATAAAAAGTTCTGAATATTTAAAAAAATATATACTTAAAGATTGACCTTGGCTTCACTAGATCACTTTTTCAATGCAATCCACAAGAAAATAGTCATTTTGTTCACACGAACAAGATTTCGAAAAATTTGTACTAGGTTTAGTCAAGAATCAAGAATCATGTACCAAAATTCAACACCTACTTCCTTAAAAAACACAAAAAAGTTTCAGTAGTAGTAGACTAATGATGTAAACATGCATACAACACATTTATGAGTATTTGTGATCTACTTTCCTTTTTTCTTTTCTATTAAGAAATTTCATATGTCATTTAGTAAATATCAATCAATTTTTTTATCATTTTTTTTTTTTTTTTAAACACCACATAATTTTTCAATAGATAAAAAATTATTGAAATTTTTATTGTAACGGCAACTTTACCTTTAACTATTTAAAAAATAATTAAAAATTAAAATACATAAATATCCGTTTAATTTTATTTTTTTTATATATTTTTCTTCATTACTTTTTTACACTAGCCTATTTAAATATATATATTTAAACCCCTTCTTTTTTTAACAAAAAAAAAAAAAATTGTTTAGTCCCTGCCAATCTTCTCTCTCTATCTCTCATGTATTTTTACAAGAAAAATTAATCAAAGGTGGTGACCAGTATTTTTTCAATGATAGATGAGATTTGTTGTTTTGCACAATATGACAGGAGAGATGAGGGGTATAACAAGAAAAAAAAACCTTGAGGCGTGATTTAATTTTGTTTTTTCAAATTCTTTTATTCTAATTGTAGAGTAATTTATTTTTTGGTTCCTATCAATTTATATTTTTAATTCTTATCAATATTTAGTTCACTTTAACTATCAAATTATATAGGAATTCAACATTTAGTTAATATATAAATTCAATTAATTTGATGTTAATGTTAAATGAAAGTTCCTATCAATTTTTCTTTTCTTTTTTTTAAAAAAAAAAAAAAAAAAACTTTAAATATGAGATTACGTAGAAATTCAACATTTAGTCAATGTCAACCCGATAAATTTAATGGATTTGATATCAAGCCTGCAGAAAAACATTTGTTAGGAGGGATAACCACGCACCCCGAACGAGATACTTTTCACCATGTGTGGGTAGGAGGACACTCGTAGGTTTACCCAAAAAAAAAAAAAATTAAATAAAAGAAAATCTAAAATCTAAAAAATAAAATTGAGATTAAATAATTATAAATGACTTATTTTAACGAAAATTTAATTATTTCTTCAAAAATTTAAATATTTATTAAAACGATAATTAAGTCATATTTCGATAACTATAGAACTATCTAGTAATATTTTTTAAAGTTATTTTCAATTTTAAGTCCAAAAGGCAACAATATCTAAAACAAGGGTTTGTTACTTATTTAAAATAATATTTTTTAAAATAAAAATAAAGACCTGTTTCTAAATATTCTTTTAAAGTAAAAAATAATTTGTTGTTTCTTCAAATTTTATATTTTAAGATATCAATAGAATATTGATGATGTTGGCCAAAAACTGGATCATTGGATACCGTTAACCTGGACTAGGAATACGAGCCTATTAACTTTTGGCTCCTGCAAAATAATGCATCGTAGGTGGATCGATCGGTTTTGCACCTCCAATGCGAGAATAAATAGAGTTTTGAATTTGGCATAGTAATTACTTTGGAAAATAGTAATGTTGAATTCAACATGCATCATACTATTTGTCACATGTTTAAATTTTGACAATAATTTTTCACACCTGTAATGTTGTTAGAGGCTAACACAATTCTTCAAGCAAAATGATTTTGATGATGTTATACAAAGATAATATTCGTGAATTTAAAGTTTTGATGAACAATTAAGTATTTATGTTTTTTTTATCAAACTAATGATTTTATCAAATCTTTCAAATTTATAAATTCTATGGATATGATTAAAAAGAAAACCTCATGAAAAAAAAAACATAAAGGGTGCAAGATGAAAGGGTGCAAGATAGACGTAATGAAGATGTAAAGAGTTTTAAAGACCTTGGAAAAAAAAGAGGTAAAAACAACTATTTACTTATATATTCTTAATGTAACCCAAATTAAGATCATACACGACACTTTAAATGAATTAATTATATATGTGTCATGATAAGAAGGGATAAATTCAAGATCCTAAAATGAGATATTGTGTATACTCTTTATGTGAAATGAAATTGATAATTGACCTAATTGAAAAATATATTTTAAAATATCAAAAGTTGAATTTTCGGGTCAATTCGATCAACCGATAAAAGAAATCTGTCAACTAAATCAAACAATGAGTTTTGGAGTTAAAATTTTGTACTACTGATCTAGTTGGTTAACCGAATGGAATTGGATGGTCAACTATTTGAAGTAGAAGCTAAATTGGTGAAGGAAATAAGGACACTAATCCATTCGGTCAACCGAATGGAAGTGGTCAGTCAATCGTTTAAGTTAGTAGGTAAATTAATGGAAAATTTGACCATTCTGATCCAATCAGTCAACCAATTAAAAGTAATCGATCAACTGACTAGCATTAAGCCAATGACTGAATTTGGATCTGGACAGGTCGGCCAACCTACCTGTGGGACTTGGTCAATTAAGTCAGTTGAGATTTCAGGAGATTTGGTCTTTTGGTAAAAAACTATCAGTTTTTTATGCTTCCACAAGAGGGGTTTGGGGGATTTGAACATAATTGAGATATTATCTATCTATTATATTATCCCTATTGATTTGGTCCGTATATTTTAAGATTTTTCTAATTCAAATGGTTTAATACTTCCTATTTCTATGGTTTTAAATTGAGAATAGTTTTATGAATTTATATGAGAGAATTGAAATTTGTTTTTAAGTGAAATACTCCTGAATCGAAAGGTTATCGTATATGGGGTCTAAAAGTGTTATTAAGGGGCATATCTTTGAGAAACTAGTTGTTGGAGGACTTGATATTTGTCCATTAAATTAGACTTGCGGGAATTGAAATCAATATATCAAGAACAATCAGTTTGAGTTATTCTAATAGTGATATTTACAATGAGATTTATATGAGAGATTTATTCTAAGTTCTTGATCTAAAGCGCTTATGGTTTGGCATCACCAACTTGAGTTCTATTGCTATTATGTCCTTATCTTCGGTGTTTTCCAGTGAGATCTATTCAAACTTTGTTTTTTACTGTGAAGTTATATTTTTATTGATTGTTTGATATATGATTGTTTAGAAAATCATTTCAAAACTTAAAAGCCTGAAAATCTATTTTAAATATTTTGCATTTGATTATCTGATTACGTGCTTAAATTGTGTTAGCCAAATTATTTATAAATCAGATTTTATTTGTCTTATATTATATATATAACGTAGTAATTATTTGAGTCATTAATTGAGTATATTCGTATTGATGTTGTAATACCCCGGAAATCTATATTTTTTTTAAAAAAAATATTATTTTATATAAGTCTAATATTTTTGGAGGACGATTTTGTGAATTTGCGGTACAAATATATACTTGAAATTTTTTGAAATTAAATATTAAATTTATATTTTTGAAAAATATTATTTTAAATAAGTTTAATATTTTTGGGACTGTTTTGTAAATGTATGGTATAAATAATATTTGATAATTTTTTAGAGTTAAATGTTTATTTTAAATTGATTTTAGAAATTTTGGGACTAATATGCTATTTAAAATATATTTTTAAGAGTTTTGGGGTATAATTAGTATTTTTTTATTTTAAAAGGGATATTGATGTAATTTAATAAATAAATTAAATAATTAATTACTCAAATTAGTTTTCTTGGTAGATAAGGAAACCCATGTTCAGCCTATATATGCATGCATGTTGATAGGTGTAACGACATTTCATTATAATAATAAGAATAATGAAAAAGAGAGAAAATGGGAGTACTATGATTAAGGGGAACGGCCATGATATTATGAAGGAGGAACATTAGTATTAGGAGGAGTGGATGGAATTAGGAAGAAAGTCCAAAAAAAAAAAAAATCATGATTCATATATATTCTGGAGGACTTTTTTTTTAGAATTTTGGATCGGATTTCAGCTTTAGAATTTTTAATTTTTTTAATATATGTATTTAATTTTCTTATTGTATAATTTAGGCTATTATTGTTGTTGTATTTTACCTGTTAATTTTTTTTAAATAATTATGACTACGTGAAAATTATGTCAAGGATTTTTATTTGTTATATTAATTAAATGCACGTATTAGAGGAGTTATAATTCTACTCAGCGTTGACTCACAATCCCACAATTTTGATTGTAGAGCCGGCAAGAGGGAAATGAAGAGAAGAATTTTAGTTAAATTTCTATTTGATTTATAATAGTTGTATTTATTAAAAAAAAATTAATAAAGAATTTTATGAAAATCACTATTGTAATTACTGTTTTAGTAAAGAATGTTACTATTACTATCTAAAGAATTTCGTTAAAGAATTTCTATTAAATTAGGATGGTAATAATTTATCAAAGAATTAAAGAATTGATTAGTTTGGTCCCCATTTAGAGAATTAGGAATAATAAAAATAAAAAGAAGATTAGATTTATGAATGATTAATTATAATTATTGCCATAGCGTTGTAAAGTTTTCTCCGACTTATAGTGTTATTCACTATTCCATTTTCAGTATTATAAATTTAATTACGTAGTCTTAGGAACCCAGTTTGTATACAAAACAAATTGGTTCATTTATATTATGGATATGTCATCTTTCGTTAACTCAAAGTTGTCAAAAAAACTGCATCGTCATCGAAACAATTCATCCGATCAACTTTGACAATTATTTAAAAGTTATTCATTAGTCCGTTTTTTTTTTTTTTTTTCTTTTTTAAGTTTTATTATGTAGTCTTAGGAACTCAGTTTATGTACAAAAAAATTAGATTCATTTTGTTTACCGATAAACCACCTTTTGTTAACTCAAATATGTAAAAAAAAAAAAAAACTACATTGTTATCGAAAAAATTCATCCGACCAACTTTGACGATTATTTAAAAGTTATTCACTAGTCCATTTTTCCATTTTTAAGTTTTATTACATAGTCTTAGGACCCCAATTTATGTACAAAAAATTTGGGATTATTTCGGTTACAGATAAACCATCTTTTGTTAACTCAAAGATGCAAAACAAAAAACTGCATCGTCATTGAAAAAAGATTTTTAGAAAAATATTATTTACTTTTTAGAGGTGGCACTTATTTACTTTTTAGAATTTTTTTTTTTTTTTTTTAAAACGGTTTAATTAAAAAAAATTAAAACGTTTGAATAATAATAAAAAAAATAACGTTTTGAACCGTTTTAATTTATTAACGTTTTAAATAAAAAAAATGTTTAACGTTTTAATAATTAAATTATTTAAACGTTTTTTTTAATTTCGGTTTCAAAGATCTATTTTTTTTTTTCAAACGGTTTTTTTTTTTCTCCTATAAATAAAGTGTTTTTCCTCAGTTTTAAGAACACAGAACAGTGTTCTGCTTCTGTTTCTGCTCTCTTCTATTTCTGTTCCGAACTGTTCTGAAACAGTTTCGGTTTTCACTGTTTTGTTCTTCCGGAATTGTTCTGATCTGTTCTGGTACTGTTTCTCCAGTTCGATTTTGGTTTCCGAGCAGTATGTTCGTTTTGCGAACAGTGTGTGGGGGTGTTTGGTTTTTGGGACTTCTACAATGCAAAGAACGTCCTAGACAGAGAAGAATTATGGGCTGTTTTATCCTGGGGACGACGGGGCTGATACACTGCTTGCACGTTCTTGGGCACAGCCGCGAAACGTCTTAAAGAGAGCGACCTAGTCCGCAACTCATCCCAAGAAATTTTGATAAACTCGTTCTTTATTTATTTTCTGCCACAACATTTTTAAGACGTTTCGATATCTGCTAAGATGTCTACTGATCACGATTTTAAACAAGTAACTGTTGATCTGAACAAACCCTTTCGTTTCGAAGGGTTTCATTTTAAAAGATGGAGACAGAAAATGTTATTTTTTCTTACTATCGAAAAAGTAACATATGTCTGTACAACCGAAAAACCTCAATTATCTCAAATTCCTACAGACGCTCAGATTCAAGAAGTTAAGTCTTAGGAGGAAAATGATTTCCGTTGTAAGAATTTTATTCTTAATGGTATGTCTGATGATCTGTATAATTATTACTGCTCTAACAAAACTACAAAGGAAGTTTGGGATGCTCTTTCGAAGAAATACGACACTGAGGAGGCTGGAAGTAAAAAATATGTTGTTAGTCAGTATCTGAAATACCAAATGACCGACGACAAATCAGTGGAAGTTCAGTCTCATAAACTTCAGAAAATCGTTCACGAAATAATTGCTGAAGGTATGTCCCTTGATGAACAATTTCAAGTTGCTGTTTTAATTGACAAATTATCCCATTCTTGGAAAGATTTTAAGAATACTCTAAGGCATAAAACTAAAGAGTTTTCTTTAGAAAGTTTGATCACTCGTCTTCGGATTGAGGAGGAGGCCCGAAAACAAGATCAGAAAGATGAAGTGCTTGTTGTTTCTAACAGCGCTCACAAAAAATCATCTTACGCTATTCTGAAACCTAAAGAGAAAAATATGAAAAATCAAAATCAGAATCGCAACCATAACAACCAGAACAGAAATGTGCATCAAAATCAGAATAGAAACAAACTCCCTTCAAGAAATAATTCTGAACAGTTTACTTGTTATAACTGTGGAAAGGCGGGCCATTTGGCTCAGAACTGCCAGCAAAAACGTCATCCTGTTCCATAGGCGAATCTTACCGAGGACCAACTTATAGCTATGATTTCTGAAATCAATATAGTTGGTGGATCCGAAGGGTGGTGGGTAGACACTGGTGCTTCACGCCATGTCTACTATGATCGTACCATGTTCAAGTCTTATTCTGAAAGTGTTGCTGGGTGATTCCCACTCCACTATTGTTGCCGGTTCTGGTGAAGTGGAATTAAAGTTTACCTCTGGAAAAACAGTCATCCTTAAAGATGTTCTGCATACTCCAGAGATGAGAAAGAATTTGGTTTCGGGCTATCTTCTTAACAAAGCAGGGTTCACTCAAACTATTGGAGTTGATTTGTACACCTTAACCAAAAATAATGTTTTTGTTGGGAAGGGTTATGCAACTGATGGAATGTTCAAACTGAATGTTGAAATTAATAAAATTTCTTCTTCTCCTTACATGTTGTGTTCTTTTAATATTTGGCATGCTAGACTTTGTCATGTTAACAAACGCATTATTAAAAATTTAAGCAACTTAGAACTAATTCCTAAATTGTCTTTGAATGATTTTAAAAAATGTGAATTTTGTAGTCAAGCTAAAATTACTAAAACCCCTCATAAATCAGTAATTAGGGAATCTGAATCTCTTGACTTGATACATTCTGATATTTGTGAATTTGATGGAGTCTTGACTAGGAATGGTAAACACTATTTTATAACATTCATAGATGATTGTTCTGATTTTACTTATGTTTATCTCATGAAAAATAAAAGTGAAGCTTTTGATATGTTTAAAAATTTTGTAACTGAGATTGAAAATCAATGCAATAAGAAAATTAAGAGATTACGTAGTGATAAAGGAATAGAATATGATTCTGATATTTTTATTAATTTTTATAAATCTCATGGGATTATTCATGAAAAAACTGCACCGTATTCTCCTAAAATGAATGGTAAGGCTGAAAGGAAAAATAGAACTTTTGTTGAATCAGTAGTTGCTATTTTACTTAACTCCGGTGCAGCTTTTCACTAGTGGGGTGAAATTTTATTAACGGTTTGCTATGTACTTAATAGAGTTCCCAAATCAAAAAGTAAAATTTCACCTTATGAAGTTTTCAAAAATAAGAAACCAAATTTGTCTTATTTTAAAACTTGGGGTTGTTTGGCATATGTTCGAATTCCTGACCCAAAAAGAAGAAAACTTGCCAGCAGAGCTTATGAATGTGATTTTATTGGTTATGCGGTAAATAGCAAAGCTTATAGATTTTTTGATTTGAAAGATAGAGTTATCATTGAATCAAATGATGCTGATTTTTATGAATATAAATTTCCTTTCAAATTAAAGAATAGTGGGGGCTCGACTTCTAGTAATGAACCTATCATTAGAATTAATGAATCTGATAAGGAATTAGATATTGAACCTAGAAGGAGTAAACGACCTCGTATAGCTAAAGACTTTGGTTCGGATTTCTATGCATATACCTTAGAGGAGGATCCACTTACCCTCCAAGAGGCATTATCCTCTATAGATGCCAATTTATGGCAAGAGGCTATAGATGATGAGTTGGACTCTCTCGAGTCAAATAGAACTTGGCATTTGGTAGATTTACCTCCTGGTTGTAAAACAATAGGATGTAAATGGATTCTTAAGAAGAAATTGAATCCCGATGGAACCATTGATAAATATAAGGCTCGTCTTGTAGCCAAATGATTTAGACAAAGAGAGAATGTAAATTTCTTTGATACTTTCTCACCTGTCTCTAGAATTACATCTATTCGTGTACTTTTATCTCTTGCTGCAATTCATGATCTTATTGTGCACCAAATAGATGTTAAAACTGTTTTTTTGAATGGTGAATTAGAAGAAGAGATTTATATGGACCAACCTAAAGGATTTGTTATTCCTAGTCAAGAAAACAAAGTATGCAAATTAGATAAATCTCTTTATGGTTTGAAATAAGCACCTAAGCAATGGCATGAAAAATTTGATAATCTAGTCATTTCACATAGTTTTAAAGTAAATGAAAGTGACAAATGCATTTACTATAAATCTGAAAATGATGTTTGCACTATTATACGTATTTATGTGGATGACTTGCTAATCTTTGGTTCCAATATTCATGTTGTGAATAATGTAAAATCCATGCTATGTGCTAATTTTGATATGAAATATCATGGTGAAGTAAGTGTAATCCTTGATATTAAAATAACTAGGTCTAAACATGGAATTTCTTTGGATCAATCTCATTATATAGAGAAGATTCTAAAGAAATACAATTATTTTAATTGTAAACTAGTATGTACTCCTTATGACCCTAGTGTGAAGTTGTTCAAGAACACCGGTGACGGTGTTAGACAAACTGAGTATGCGAGCATCATAGGCAGTCTCCGATATGCCACTGACTGCACTAGGCCCGACGTAGCGTATGCTGTGGGATTACTATGCAGGTTTACAAGTAGACCTAGTATTGAGCATTGACATGCTATTGATAGGATCATGAGATATATAAAAAACTATGAACCTTGGTTTACATTATCAGAAGTTTCTTGCTGTTCTGGAAGGATATAGCGATGCTGATTGGAATACCCTTTCAGATGACTCCAAGGCAACTAGCGGCTATATATTTAGTATAGCTGGTGGAGCTGTTTCTTGGAAGTCTAAGAAACAGACTATTTTGGCTCAATCAACTATGGAGTCTGAGATGATTATACTAGTTTCGGCTAGTGAGGAAGCAGAGTGGTTAAGGAGCCTGCTTTCTGATACCCCTTTATGGGAGAGACCGATTCCAGCTGTCTTGATCCATTGTGATAGTACCGCGGCTATTGCAAAGATTCAGAACCGTTATTATAACGGAAAAAAGCGACAAATACGTCGCAAACATAGCACTATTAGGGAGTATATCTCTAAAGGGGTTGTGAGAGTGGATCATGTACGGTCTGATGATAACTTAGCCGATCCTTTAACGAAAGGATTAGCTCGAGAAAATGTTTACAAAACCTTGAAAGGAATGAGACTCAAGCCCATAGATTGACAAGTCACTTGTGAGGGAAACCCAACCTATAGACTGGAGATCCCAAGAAATAGGTTCAAAGGGTAATAACAACTCATGAAGTGATATGAGAAAAATCATGCTATAAATTTGAGTTCTATTTCATAAATGTGATGTTTGAAGCATGATATCTTGAAGCGATAGAAGGTTGCGTTTTTATTAACTCAGTTCGGCACAGCACGGTCGGACGAACGGCTGCGGCGGCACACGCGCGTGTGTGGTAAACCGGTAGGGATGTAACTCCTCTCCCCTCCACAAAATGTGGGTACCCCTTGGGGCACACCCCAAGTGTCTCACATACCCCTAGATATCCTCATTAATTTCACATCTCCCAACCAATGTGGGATAAAAGGGCTAGAGGAAATTGCACATTTGACACTTTCTATTCTAAAAATTTAATTAAAATTCATTTGTTTCAACAATCCCCCACTTGAATTTTTAAAAATATTTTTTTTTCATCGAGCAGTATAATTCAATATAAGATTGTACATAAGAAAAAGTGTCTATCGACTTAAACATTTACATAGTGAAAATGCTTTAGATTATACTAGAGTAACTCGTAGTTTTGAACTCTATCTCTAACAACATCACACACACAACCCTATCAGGGTGTAGTCCAAAAGCCCGTGCTTTACGGCCATGCATGTGTATCCCAGTATAGTGAATGCTCTAGAGAATTTTGCCCAAAATTTCATAGGATGCGGCCCCACTTCCACATTCACATAGGTGAATCTATCAAGAGTACTCTTGTAGCTAGGTACTCTACTCCAAATAGAGTATAGATCTCATTAAGAGTTAATAAAAACTCAACCTTCTATCGCTTCAAGATATCATGCTTCAAACAGCACATTTATGAAATAGAACTCAAATTTATAGCATGATTTTTCTCATATCACATCATGAGTTGTTATTACCCTTTGAACCTATTTCTTGGGATCTCCAGTCTATAGGTTGGGTTTCCCTCACAAGTGACTTGTCAATCTATGGGCTTGAGTCTCATTCCTTTCGAGGTTTTGTAAACCTTTTCTCGAGCTAATCCTTTCGTCAAAGGATCGGCTAAGTTATCATCAGACCGTACATGATCCACTCTCACAACCCCTGTAGAGATATACTCCCTAATAGTGCTATGTTTGCGACGTATTTGTCGCTTTTTTCCGTTATAATAACGGTTCTGAATCTTTGCAATAGCCGCGGTACTATCACAATGGATCAAGACAGCTGGAATCGGTCTCTCCCATAAAGGGGTATCAGAAAGCAGGCTCCTTAACCACTCTGCTTCCTCACTAGCCGAAGTTAGTGCAATCATCTCAGACTCCATAGTTGATTGAACCAAAATAGTTTGTTTCTTAGATTTCCAAGAAACAGCTCCACCAGCTATACTAAATATATAGCCGCTAGTTGTCTTGGAGTCATCTGAAAGGGTATTCCAATCAGCATCGCTATATCCTTCCAGAACAGCGAGAAACTTCTGATAATGTAAACCAAGGTTCATAGTTTTTTAGGTATCTCATGATCCTATCAATAGCATGTCAATGCTCAATACTAGGTCTACTTATAAACCTGCATAGTAATCCCACAGCATACGCTATGTCGGGCCTAGTGCAGTCAGTGGCATATCGGAGACTGCCTATGATGCTCGCATACTCAGTTTGTCTAACACCGTCACCGGTGTTCTTGAACAACTTCACACTAGGGTCATAAGGAGTACATGCTAGTTTACAATTAAAATAATTGTATTTCTTTAGAATCTTCTCTATATAATGAGATTGATCCAAAGAAATTCCATGTTTAGACCTAGTTATTTTAATATCAAGGATTACACTTGCTTCACCAAGATCTTTCATATCAAAATTAGCACATAGCATGGATTTTACATTATTCACAACATGAATATTGGAATCAAAGATTAGCAAGTCATCCACATAAATACATATAATAGTGCAAACATCATTTTCAGATTTATAGTAAATACATTTGTCACTTTCATTTACTTTAAAACTATGTGAAATGACTAGATTATCAAATTTCTCATGCCATTGCTTAGGTGCTTGTTTCAAACCATAAAGAGATTTATCTAATTTGCATACTTTGTTTTCTTGATTAGGAATAACAAATCCTTCAGGTTGGTCCATATAAATCTCTTCTTCTAATTCACCATTCAAAAAAGCAGTTTTAACATCTATTTAGTGCACAATAAGATCATGAATTGCAACAAGAGATAAAAGTACACGAATAGATGTAATTCTAAAGACAGGTGAGAAAGTATCAAAGAAATCTACATTCTCTCTTTGTCTAAATCCTTTGGCTACAAGACGAGCCTTATATTTATCAATGGTTCCATCGGGATTCAATTTCTTCTTAAGAATCCATTTACATCCTATTGTTTTACAACTAGGAGGTAAATCTGCCAAATGCCAAGTTCTATTTGACTCGAGAGAGTCCAACTCATCATTTATAGCCTCTTGCTATAAATTGGCATCTATAGAGGATAATGCCTCTTGGAGGGTAAGTGGATTCTCCTCTGAGGTATATGCATAGAAATCTGAAACAAAGCTTTTAGCTATACGAGGTCGTTTACTCCTTCTAGGTTCAATATCTAATTCCTTATCAGATTCATTAATTCTAATGATAGGTTCATTACTAGAAGTCGAGCCTCCACTATTCTTTAATTTGAAAGGAAATTTATATTCATAAAAATCAGCATCATTTGATTCAATAAGAACTCTATCTTTCAAATCATAAAATCTATAAGCTTTGCTATTTACCGCATAACCAATAAAAACACATTCATAAGCTCTACTGGCAAGTTTACTTCTTTTTGGGTTAGGAATTCGAACATATGCCAAACAACCCCAAGTTTTAAAATAAGACAAATTTGGTTTCTTATTTTTGAAAACTTCATAAGGTGAAATTTTACTTTTCGATTTGGGAACTCTATTAAGTACATAGCAAACCGTTAATAAAATTTCACCCCACCAGTGAGAAGCTGCACCGGAGTTAAGTAAAATAGCAACTATTGATTCAACAAAAGTTCTATTTTTCCTTTCAGCCTTACCATTCATTTCAGGAGAATACGGTGCAGTTTTTTCATGAATAATCCCATGAGATTTATAAAAATCAATAAAAATATTAGAATCATATTCTGTTCCTCTATCACTACGTAATCTCTTAATTTTCTTATTGCATTGATTTTCAATCTCAGTTACAAATTTTTTAAACATATCAGAAGCTTCACTTTTATTTTTCATGAGATAAATATAAGTAAAATCAGAACAATCATTTATGAATGTAATAAAATAGCGTTTACCATTCCTAATCAAGACTCCATCAAATTCACAAATATCAGAATGTATCAAGTCAAGAAATTCAGATTCCCTAATTACTGATTTATGAGGGATTTTAGTAATTTTAGCTTGACTACAAAATTCACATTTTTCAAAATCATTCAAAGACAATTTAGGAATTAGTTCTAAGTTGCTTAAGTTTTTAATAATGCGTTTGTTAACATGACAAAGTCTAGCATGCCAAATATTAAAAGAACACAACATGTAAGGAGAAGAAGAAATTTTATTAATTTCAATATTCAGTTTGAACATTCCATCAATTGCATAACTCTTCCCAACAAAAATATTATTTTTGGTTAAGGTATACAAATCAGGCCCAATAGTTTGAGTGAATCCTGCCTTGTTTAGAAGATAGCCCAAAATCAAATTCTTTCTCATCTCTAGAGTATGCAGAACATCTTTAAGGATGACTGTTTTTCCAGAGGTAAACTTTAATTTCACTTCACCAGAACCGGCAACAATAGTGGAGTGGGAATCTGTTGAAACAAATGAATTTTAATTAAATTTTTAGAATAGAAAGTGTCAAATGTGCAATTTTCTCTAGCCCTTTTATTCCACATTGGTTGAGAGAGATGAAATTAATGAGGATATCTAGGGGTATGTGAGACACTTGGGGTGTGCCCCAAGGGGTACTCACATTTTGTGGAGGGGAGAAGAGTTACATCCCTACCAGTTTACCACACACGCGCGCGTGCCACCGTCCGTCCGGCCGTGCTGTGCCGAGTTGAGTCGCGCGTGTGATGAGGTGGCACTTATTTACTTTTTAGATTTTTTTTTTTTTTTTTAAAACAGTTTAATTAAAAAAAAAATTAAAACGTTTGAATAATAATAAAAAAAATAACGTTTTGAACCGTTTTAATTTATTAACGTTTTAAATAAAAAAAAATGTTTAACGTTTTAATAATTAAATTATTTAAACGTTTTTTTTAATTTCGGTTTCAAAGATTTTTTTTTTTTTTTCAAACGGTTTTTTTTTTTCTCCTATAAATAAAGCTGTTTTCCTCAGTTTTAAGAACACAGAACAGTGTTCTGCTTCTGTTTCTGCTCTTCTGTTTCTGTTCTGAAATAGTTTCGATTTTCACTGTTTTGTTCTTCCGGAATTGTTCCGATTTGTTCCGGTACTGTTTCTTCAGTTCGATTTTGGTTTCCGAGCAGTTTGTTCGTTTTGCGAACAGTGTGTGGGGGTGTTTGATTTTTGGGACTTCTACAGTGCAAAAAACGTCCTAGACAGAGAAGAATTCTGGGCTGTTTTATCCTGGGGACAACGGGGCTGATACACTGTTTGAACGTTCTTAGGTAGAGCCGCGAAACGTCTTAAAGAGAGCGACCTAGTCCGCGACTCATCCCAAGAAATTTTGGTAAACTCGTTCTTTATTTATTTTCTGCCACAACAGAATCACCTAGCAACACTTTCTTGTCTTCACTTTCAGAATAAGCCTTGAACATGATACGATCATAGCAGATATGGCGTGAAGCACCAGTGTCTACCCACCACCCTTCGGATCCACCACCAAGAAATTTTGGTAAACTCATTGTGGCAGAAAATAAATAAAGAACGAGTTTACCAAAATTTCTTGGGATGAGTCGCGGACTAGGTCGCTCTCTTTAAGACGTTTCGCGGCTCTGCCCAAGAACGTGCAAGCAGTGTATCAGCCTCGTCGTCCCCAGGATAAAACAGCCCAAAATTCTTCTCTGTCTAGGACGTTCTATGCACTGTAGAAGTCCCAAAAACCAAACACCCCCACACACTATTCGCAAAATGAACAAACTGCTCGGAAACCAAAATCGAACTGAAGAAACAGTACCGGAACATATCGGAACAATTTCGGAAGAACAAAACAGTGAAAATCGAAACTGTTTCAGAACAGTTTGGAACAGAAACAGAAGAGAGCAAAAACAGAAGCAGAACACTGTTTTGTGTTCTTAAAACTGAGGAAAAAAGCTTTATTTTAGGAGAAAAAAAAAACCGTTTGAAAAAAAAAAAAAATCTTTGAAACCGAAATTAAAAAAAGCGTTTAAATAATTTAATTATTAAAACGTTAAACGTTTTTTTTATTCAAAACGTTAATAAATTAAAACGGTTCAAAACGTTTTTTTATTATTATTATTATTATTCAAACGTTTTAATTTTTTTTTAATTAAACTGTTTTAAAAAAAATATTTTTTCTAAAAAGTAAATAAGTGCCACCTCACGCGTGACTCGACTCGGCACGGCCCGACCGGCCGGACGGCGGCACGCGCGCGTGTATGGTAAACCGGTAGGGATGTAACTCCTCTCCCCTCCACAAAATGTGGGTACCCCTTGGGGCACACCCCAAGTGTCTCACATATCCCTAAATATCCTCATTAATTTCACCTCTCCCAACCAATGTGGGATAAAAGGGTTAGAGGAAATTGTACATTTGACACTTTCTATTCTAAAAATTTAATTAAAATTTATTTGTTTGAACAATTAAATAAATTAATAAAAAAGAGGGATGGGAATGGGAATGGGAATGCAAATGGGGATGGGGATGGGGATGGGGATGGGGGATGGGGGATGGAGGATGGAGGGAGGCGGGGTTGCCACCGTGGTAGCCCCAAAATGTGAAACCAGCCTTGTAAAGGCCGGTTTCACAAGGTAAAATAAAAAAAGGGAGGAAACCGGCCGTCACACGGCCGGTTAAACCTAATTTTGTAAATAAAAAAAAAATGGGAAACCCTTTTGTAATTTCTCATCTTATTAGACCCCATTAGGTAAACAGCTCAGCGTCGATATGTATAGGTATCGAAAGTGGGTTTTAAGTGGAACATATGTAAGAAAGTAAGAAGAAAAGATAAATGATAAAGATAAAAAATATATATATATATATATATATATATATCAGACAAGTGGTAGAGCATGAATAAGATTTGTTATTATATATATACTAGCGAGAAAGCACGGACTCCGTTCGTGCCTATTATTAATATAATTTAATAATAAAATACTATTTTTTAGTAAAAAAAATGGGTTAATTACATTTTACTCTCTTGTGGTTTGACCCATTTGTACTTTACCTCCATGTGGTTCAAACGTCGCCACTTACCCTCCTAAGGTTTTTGAACCTAAATGCAACGCTAACTCCGTTAACGGAAAATGTGGAATGTCGATTTGTCCATTTCGTAATTATTCACAATTATTGGGACATAAAGTGTAATTAACCCTTTCAACCATTATTCCCCCCTCCTTTCTCTTTCTCTGTGTCTTTCCAGCCTTCGGTTTGCTCTCATTCTTCCTTCTCTCCCTCGCTCTCGAATCTGGAAAACGTGGTCGGCGATGGTCGCGGCGAGGTCCGATTTGGATGGCAACTGACGGCGGTGGTAAGATCTACACAACTTGTCACCGACTTCAGTGAGGTTGAATCTAGTTGCGATGGCTGACACGATCGTCCTCATTCGGTGAGCAGTTAGGGCTTCGATTTGGCTTCGAATGGTTAGGGATTTCATGAATCGGGCCCGTCTCTTTATCACCCTCATGGTGTGCGTTCATTTGACTCCTTACTTCTCTTCTATATCTAATTTCGTCTCCTCCCTCTCCTCAGACCCAATTATAGTTATGGAGAGTAGCAATTCCTGTATTTCATTGCTCCACGAAGTCAATTTCGACGTGAGGTTGAACACCAATCGCGAAGTTTCCGATTCGTTGTCGAATTACATAGGTCTTGGAGTTGGGTCAAATCCGAACCCCAAACGGCGTGTGGGTTCGAGAAATTGGACCAGTTTGACGCCTTGGATCTGCCCAATTGAATCGTCCCGAGCGGATTTGTTCAAGTGGTACAACGATTATCAGTTCGTCGCCGATGAGATTGGGATAAGCGGATTTGTTCCCAAAACCAAGTTTAAGATCAAGGTTTGTTGTTTCTCTCAATACCCGTTTCTTAATTTTCTCAATTTTGATCATATATTCATGAAGAAAAAAGCATAGATTCATATGATTAGGGAAACAATTCATTGATTTTGTGTTTTTGTTCCCATATTTCTGTTAGTGTTACCGTTCTTAAACTAATATATATATATATATATATATATTGGATGAGGTGGTGGTGCTAACATTTTTTGACATTGTTGGCATTTGTTAGTGTTTCTGTTCCCAGAATTTGGATTTGACACTGAAATCGGAGAATTGAACATTACAATTGGTTCTAGTTTCTGTTTGTGTTTCTGGTTTCTGTTTCTGTTTAATGTTTTTGTTCCAAAATTCTATTTTTGTTCCCAACTTCCAAAATTATAAAAAGAATTTTCTTTTTATTTGTGTTTCTAGTTTATGTTTGTGTTTCTGGTTTCTGTTTCTGTTTGATGTTTTTGTTCCAAAATTCTATTTTTGTTCCCAACTTCCAAAATTATAAAAAGAATTTTGTTTTTATTTGTGTTTCTAGTTTCTGTTTGTGTTTCTGGTTTCTGTTTCTGTTTGATGTTTTTGTTCCAAAATTCTATTTTTGTTCCCAACATCCAAAATTGTAAAAAACAAATTGTTTTTATTTGTGTTTCTAGTTTCTGTTTGTGTTTCTGGTTTCTGCCTTTGTTTGGTATTTTTGTTCTGAAATTCTACTTTTGTTCTCAACTTCCAAAATTATAAAAAGAATTTTGTTTTTATTTGTGTTTCTAGTTTCTGTTTGTGTTTCTGTTTCTGTTTGATGTTTTTGTTCCCAACTTCCAAAATTATAAAAAGAATTTTGTTTTTATTTTCGTTCTAAAATTCAGTTTTTGTTTATAATTCGCAGCATATTACTAAATAATTTTATCAACCACGCCTATTTGTATTATGTGTACATGTTTTGTATAAAAATGTGATAGGGTATGAGATTTCTTACTAGCTCCTTTTTAATTTTAAATTATGTGTTAGTGTCTCCTTTTTAATTTTACATGAATGTCAATTTAATATTTATGTTTTGTTTTTTATTTTTGTGTACTTTTGATTCTGTGCTTGTATACGTATAGGTGCGGTTCCTTTCTTGGGTTAATTGGACGTTTGATGTTGGTTCTACACTTCCAAAGAAATTTCGAGATTAATTGTTGATATTATTGATTTGCGTTAAATTAGGAGTTCAATTTATATTATTTTATCGATGTATTTTTTTTTATTTTTTTTATTGTTTGAGGACATTAGAATTGCTGCTAAAGTCCGTTTTTTGTAGTAGTGAATATAATTGTTGACATTTGTAACAGTAACAATTAGTGTTTCTGATCAATTTTTTTTTTATTTTTTATTTTTTATTTTTTTCTGTTCTCAAAAAATTATTAATTGCAACAGATATTTGAGAACAAAAGGGAGTATGTTTCTATTTAGTATCCAGCTTTTGAACAAAATGATTGGAACAAAATAAAACTGTTCTCTAATTTTTGTTTTTAGTTTCAAGTTTGTTGGGAGAAAAAATAAAAGAGGGGGGAAAAATAAATGAGAATATTTGGTTTGTTGTAGAAAATGTGTGAGAAACATAGATTATATAGGGAAATATAGGGGTAAAATGGGAACAAGAAATCAGCATTTTGGAGGGAGAAAACAAAAAAATATGCCCATTCTCGTTGCTGGCGGGTGAGGCACACTTCTATCAATTTTGACAGAAAGTGTTAGATTTGCACTTATGTCCAAAACTATAGGGGGTAAGTGGCGACGTTTGAACCATAAGGGGGGTAAATTGCAAATGGACCAAACCACAGGGGGTAAGTGGTAGCCCCAAAATGTGAAACCGACCTTGTGAAGGCCAGTTTCACAAGGTCAAAAAAAAAAGGGAAAACCGGCTGTCACACGGCCGGTTAGACCTAATTTTGTAAATAAAAAAAAATGGGAAACCCTTTTGTAATTTCTCATCTTATTAGACCCTATTAGGTAAACAGCTCAGCGTGGATATGTATTGGTGTCCAAAGTGGGTTTTAGGTGGAACATATGTAAGAAAGTAAGAAGAAAAGACAAATGATAAAGATAAAAGATATATATATATATACTAGGAAGAAAGCATGGACACTGTTTCTGCCTATTATTAATATTATTTAATAATAAAATACTAATTTATAGTAAAAAAATATAACAAGTGAATTTAACTTAACAGTAGGGATCATTACAAAATATCTCGGTCAAGATAATCAAGCAAGTCATATTATAATGGTGGTAAAACCACATGAATTTTAATGATAACCAATTTATGACATTGCTTTTTTAATGCGTTATGATGAAAAATAAAAAAAATGATGAAATAAATTTAACAACAAATTGTTGAGATTATAATTTTTAGTAAATGACACATTTAAACCGTAGGAATCAATTAATACTAACATATTTTTTTTGTTTTCACTTTGTAGTTTTTTCTTAATATTATATCAAATAAAAAATTAACTTTAATTCAATCACTATATTAATTATTTTTTTATATTTAAATTTGACAAAAAGTTTGACAAAAAGTTATGAATATTTTAAAAAAATATACTTAAAGATTGACCTTGGCTAGACTAGATCACTTTTTCAATGCAATGCACAATAAAATAGTCATTTTGTTCACACGAACAAGATTTCGAAAATTACGTACTAGGTTTAGTCAAGAATCATGTACCAAAATTCAACACCTACTTCCTTAAAAAACACAAAAAAGTTTCAGTAGAAGTAGACTAATGATGTAAACATGCATACAATACATTTTATGGGTGTTTGTGATCTACTTCCCTTTTTTATTTCCTATTAAGAAATTTCATATGTCATTTACTAAATATCAATTAATTTTTTTATCATTTTTTTTTTTTTTTTTGTTAAACACCACATAATTCTTCTATAGATAAAAAATTATTGAATTTTTTATTGTAACGGCAACTTTACCCTTAACTATTTAAAAAATAATTAAAAATTAAAATACATAAATATCCGTTTAATTTATTTATTTATTTTATATTTTTCTTCATTACTTTTTTACACTAGCCTATATATATATATATATATTAAACGCCTTCTTTTTTTTTAACAAAATAATAATAAAAAAATTGTTCAGTCCCTGCCGATATTCTCTCTCTATCTCTCATGTATTTTTACAAGAAAAGTTGATCAAAGGTGGTGACCAGTATTTTTTTAAATGGTAGGGGAGATTTGTTGTTTTGTACAATATGACAGGAGAGGTGAGGGGTATAACAAGAAAAAAAAACTTTAGGCATGATTTAATATTGTTTTTTCAAATTCTTTTATTCTAATTGTAGAGTAATTTATTTTTTGGTTCCTATCAATTTATATTTTTAATTCTTATCAATATTTAGTTCACTTTAACTATCAAATTATATAGGAATTCAACATTTAGTCAATATCAACTCGATAAATTCATTTAATTTGATGTTAATGTTACATGAAAGTTCCTATCAATTTTTTTTTATTTTTTTATTTTTTATCAATATTTAGTTAACTTTAACTATGAGATTATGTAGAAATTCAACATTTAGTCAATGTCAACCCGATAAATTCAATGGATTTGATATCAAGTCATATTTCGATAACTATAGAACTATCTAGTAATATTTTTTAAAGTTATTTTCAATTTTAAGTCCAAAAAGGCAACAATATCTAAAACTAGGGTTTGTTACTTATTTAAAATAATATTTTTTAAAATAAAAATAAAGATCTGTTCCTGAATATTTTTTTAAAGTAAAAAATAATTTGTTGTTTCTTCAAATTTTATATTTTAAGATATCAATAGAATATTGATGATGTTGGCCAAAAACTGGATCATTGGATACCGTTAACCTGGACTAGGAATATTGTTAACCTGGACTAGGAATATTGTTAAAGGCTAACACAATTCTGCAAGCAAAATGATTTTGATGATGTGATACAAAGATAATATTGGTGAATTTAAAGTTTTTATGAAGAATTAAGAATTTATGTTTTTTTATGAAACTAATGATTTTATCAAATCTTTCAAATTTATAAATTCTATGCATGTGATTAAAAAGAAGATCTCATGAAAAAAAAAACAAAAAACAAAACATAAAGGGTATAAGATGGACGTAATGAAGATGTGAAGAATTTTAAAGACCTTGAAAAAAAAAGGTGAAAACAACTATTTATTTATATACTCTTAATGTAACTCAAATTAGGATCGATACTTTAAATGAATTAATTATATATATCTCATGATAAGAAGTGATAAATTCAAGATCCTAAAATGAGATATTGTATGTACTCTTTATGTGAAATGAAATTAATAATTGACCTAATTGTAAAATATATTTTAAAATATCAAAAGTTGAATGTTCAGGTCAATTCGGTCAACCGATAAAAGAAATCTGTCAATTAAATCAAACAATGAGTTTTGGAGTTAAAATTAGGTGCTACTGATCCAGTCGGTTAACCAAATGGAATTAGACGGTCAACTATTTGAAGCAGTAGCTAAATTGACGAAGGAAGTAAGGACATTGATCCATTTGGTCAACCGAATGAAAGTGGTCAGTCAATCGTTTAAGTTAGTAGGTAAATTAATGGAAAATTTGACCATTCTGATCCAATCAGTCAATCGATTGAAAGTAATCGATCAACCGACTCGCATTAAGCCAACGACTGAATTTGGATCTGGACAGGTCGGTCAACGGACCTGTGAGACTTGGTCAATCAAGTCAGTTGAGATTTCAGGAGATTTGGTCTTTTAGTAAAAAACTATCAGTTTTTTATGCTTCCACTAGAGGGGTTTGGGGGATTTGAACCTAATTGAGATATTATCTACATATTATATTATCCCTATTGATTTTGTCCGTATATTTTAAGATTCTCCTAATTCAAATGGTTTAATACTTCCTATTTCTATGGTTTTAAATTGAGAATAGTTTTATGGATTTATATGAGAGAATTGAAATTTGTTTTTAAGTGAAATACTTCTGAATTGAAAGGTTATCATATATGGGGGTCTAAGAGTGTTATTAAGGGACATATCTTTGAGAAACTAGTTATTGGAGGACTTGATATTTGTTCATTAATATAGACTTGCGGAAATTGAAATCAATACATCAAGAACAATCAGTTTAAGTTATTCTAAGAGTGATATTTACACTGAGATTTATATGAGAGATTTATTCTAAGTTCTTGATCTAAAGCGCTTATGGTTTGGCATCACCAACTTGAGTTCTATTGCTATTACGTTCTTATTTTCGGTGTTTTCCAGTGAGATCTATCCAAACTTTGTTTTTTACTATGAAGTTATATTTTTATTGATTGCTTGATATATGATTGTTTAGAAAATCGATTTAAAACTTAAAAGTCTGAAAATCTATTTCAAACGTTTTTCATTTGATTATCTGATTACGTGCTTAAATTGTGTTAGCCAAATTATTTATAAATCAAATTTTATTTGTCTTATATTGTATATATAGTGTAGTAATTATTTGAGTCATTAATTGAGTATATTCGTATTGAGATGGTAATACCCGGAAAATCTATATTTTTGAAAAAAAAATATATATTATTTTATATAAGTCTAATATTTTTGGAGGACGATTTTGTGAATTTGCGGTACAAATATATACATGAGATTTTTTGAAATTAAATGTTAAATTTATATTTTTGAAAAATATTATTTTAAATAAGTTTAATATTTTTGGGACTGTTTTGTAATGTATGGTATAAATAATATTTAATAATTTTTTAGACTTAAATGTTTATTTTAAAATGATTTTAGAAGTTTTGGGACTAATATGTTATTTAAAATATATTTTTTAAGAGTTTTGGGGTGTAATTAGTATTTTGTATTTTAAAAGGGATATTGGTGTAATTAAATAAATAAATTAAATAATTTATTACTCAAATTAGTTTTCTTCGTAGATAAGGAAACCCATGTTAAGCCTATATAATATATATGCATGCATGTTGATAGGTGTAAAGACATTTCATTATAATAATAAGAATAATGAAAAAGAGAGAAAATGAGTGTCCTATGATTAAGGGGAACGGCCAGGATATTATGAAGGAGGAACATTAGTATTAGGAGGAGTAGATGGAATTCGGAAGAAAGTCTAAAAAAGAAAATTCATGATTCATATATATTCAGGAGGTCTTTTTTTTTAGAATTTTGGATCGGATTTCAGCTTTAGAATTTTAATTTTTTTTTTAATATATTTAATTTTCTTATTGTATGATTTAGGCTATTATTATTGTTGAATTTTACATATTGAATTTTATAAAATTATTATGATTATGTGAAAATTATGCCAATATGTTTTATTTGTTATATTAATTAAATGCACGTATTAGAGGAATTGGAGTTCTATTAAGCGCTGACTCACAATCCCACAATTTTAATTGTAGAGCCGGTAAGAAGGAAATGGAGAGAAGAATTTTAGGTAAATTTTTATTTGATTTATAATAGTTGTATTTATTAAAAAAATTAATAAAGAATTTTATGAAAATCACTATTGTAATTACTGTTTTAGTAAAGAATGTTACTATTACTATCTAAAGAATTTCCATAAAGAATTTCTATTAAATTACGGTGCTAATAATTTATCAAAGAATTAAAGAATTGATTAGTTTGGTCCCTATTTAGAGAATTAGGAATAATAATAATAATAATAAGATTAGCTTTATGAATGATTAATTATAATTATCGCCGTAGCGTTGTAAAGTTTTCTCCGACTTATAGTGTTATTCACTACTTTATTTTTAGTATTCTAAATTGAATTACGTAGTCTTAGGAACCCAGTTCATATACAAAACAATGGGTTCATTTATGTTACGGATATGTCATCTTTCGTTAACTCAAAGTTGCTAAAAAAACTGCATCGTTTTCGAAATAATTCATCCGACCAATTTTGACGATTATTTGAAAGTTATTCACTTGTCTGTTTTTTCTTTTTTAAGTTTTATTACATATTCTTAAGAATTCAGTTTATGTACAAAAAAATTGAGTTCATTTCGGTTATTGATAGACCACCTTTTGTTAACTCAAAGTTAAAAAAAAAAAAAAAAAAAAAAAAAAAAAAAAAAAAAAACCTACATCGTCATCGAAAAAACTTATCCGACTAACTTTGACGATTATTTAAAAGTTATTCACTAGTCGGTTTCTTCATTTTTAAGTTTTATTACATAGTTTTAGGAACCTAGTTTATGTACAAAAAAATTGAGTTTATTTCGGTTACAGATAGACCATCTTTTGTTAACTCAACGTTGCAAAAAAAAATTACATCGTCATCGAAACAACTCATCCGACCAACTTTGACGATTATTTAAAAGTTATTCACTAGTCTGTTTTTACTTTTTTAAGATTTGTTATTTAGTCTTAGAAACATAGTTCAAGATTCAAGGTTCACAATTCATCCTTGTAGCCGTTCGTTTTAGGGGGTTTGTTCGTTGATTATCGTTGTTTGTTATATAATTTTTATAAAAATTTATATTTAATACAAAAAATTGAAAATATTAATTCATTGATCGCTTCGAAAAATTTCACTACCCGTCTAATTTGTATATATAATTTTTGATTCCGAAATATAAAATAAATTTTAAAAATCTCACAGTCGCCGTTTGCCGTTGCGATTCATCTTTCAAACCTTGGGTTTCAATTAAAAAGTGTTAATTACACATAAAAATAAATTTTAAAAATTTCACTGTCATCGTTTGCCGTCGCGATTCATCCCTGAAACTGTGGGTTTCAATTAAAAAGTGTTAATTACATTTTCGCCCCATTATTTAATTTTAGTTTTTTTTTTATTTTATTTTTTCACTTTCATTCCTAAAACCTTTGGTTTCAATTAAAAAGTGTTAATTATATTTTCATCCTTATATTTAATTTAATTTTTTAAATTATTTTTGCACTTTCATCTCCGAAACTTTGGGTTCCAATTGAAATTTTTTAATTACATTTTTATCCCTTTATTTAATTTTAGTTTCTATTTTTTCTTTTATTTTTTTGCACTTTCATCCCTAAAACCGTGGATTTCAATTAAAAAGTGTTAATTACATTTTTGTCCTTTACTTAATTTTAGTTTCTATTTTTTCTTTTATTATTGGCACTTTCATCCCTGAAAACTTGGGTTTCATAAAAGAATTGAGTTTTATGGGAAACGCATTTAATTTCAGTATAATGGTAATTTTTGTTATTATTTTTGTTAATATTTTTTTAAATTAATTACATTTACCAAATAATTATAATTTATATTTAATTTTTAGTTTTGAAATATTAAATAAACTTTCAAATTATCATAATTTAAATACATACATAATAACATAATCACCAATTTATAATTTATATACACACACACACACATATATATAAATAAATTAATAAAAAAGAAGGATGGGAATGGGAATGGGAATGGGGATGGGGGATAGGGGATAGGGGATGGGGGATGGAGGATGGGGGGGAGGCGAGGCTACCACCGTGGTAGCCCCAAAATGTGAAACCGGCCTTGTGAAGGCCGGTTTCACAAGGTAAAAAAAAAAGGGGAGGAAACCGGCCGTCACATGGCCAGTTAGACCTAATTTTGTAAATAAAAAAAATGGAAAACCCTTTTATAATTTCTCATCTTATTCGACCCCACTAGGTAAACAGCTCAGTGTGGATATGTATAGGTGTCGAAAGTGGATTTTAGGTGGAATATATGTAAGAAAGTAAAAAGAAAAAACAAATGATAAAGATAAAAGAATGATATATATATATATATATATATATATATATATATATATATATATATATATATATATATATATATATATATATATATATATATATATATATATATATCAGACAAGTGGTAGAGCATGAATAAGATTTGTTATTATATATATACTAGCAAGAAAGCACAGACTCCGTTCGTGCCTATTATTAATATAAGAGATTTTTAATTAGATATCCACTTTTTTATAACATATTAAAATGGGCCCCAATAATCAAGCCCAAACCAAACAAAACCCATATAATTATTCATATTTGGAGAAAACCCCAAATTTTTCAGCAACACTCTTCACGCGCGGCTGTGGGAAGAAATTGGGTGTCAATGTATTTTTGGAAACCACATCAAGCTAAACAAGGGAATATCAATCAAAATCACACATTCAAAGCTGTAAAAATGGAAGATATTGTGTTGATTATACCATATATTCATAGTTTCTATTTCCCTAATTTGCAAAACGAAAAAACAGCAGCGGCTTGGCAAGTTCTGCAGCAACGATTCTTGTTATTTCAACCGGTATGTGTCCTAACTCTCCATTATCTTCTTTGTTTTGTCCAACTTCAATTATGCAGTGGGAATTAGATCCGAAATCACCAGTTTAATTGTGGAATTCTAGAGAGAGAGTAGTGGGTCTTGAATTTTTAGAGAGAGAAAACGCAGAACAGCCGAGCCGCTGCTGTTTTTGTTCTTCAACTTTAATAGTTCTCCTTCTAATTTATTTTTGTCAAATATCTTCTTTGTTTTGTCCAACTTCAATTATGCAATGAGAATTAGATCCGAAATCACCAGTTTAATTGTGGAATTCTAGAGAGAGAGTAGTGGGTCTTGAATTTTTAGAGAGAGAAAACGCAGAACATGCCGAGCCACTGCAGAATTTGTTCTTCAACTTTAATATTTGTCCTTCTAATTTATTTTTGTCAAATATCTTCTTTGTTTTGTCCAACTTCAATTATGCAATGGGAATTAGATCCGAAATCACCAGTTTAATTGTGAAATTCTAGAGAGAGAGTAGTAGGTCTTGAATTTTTAGAGAGAGAAAACGCAGAACATGCCGAGCCACTGCAGAATTTGTTCTTCAAATTTAGAATTTGTCCTTCTAATTTATTTTTGTCAAATATCTTCTTTGTTTTGTCCAACTTCAATTATGCAATGGGATTTAGATCCGAAATCACCAGTTTAATTATGGAATTCTAGAGAGAGAGTAGTGGGTCTTGAATTTTTAGAGAGAGAAAACGCAGAACATGCCGAGCCACTGCAGAATTTGTTCTTCAAATTTAGAATTTGTCCTTCTAATTTTATTTTCCACGTTCTTTGAAACAGTTATACATTGTTGAATATTACTTGGGTCAATTCTTGATTTTGCACATAATTACTTTGTTGAATATTACTATAAAGCTATTTTTGTACTGAATATTTATATACAGTTATAATTGGTGAGATATCGATGTACAGTTATAATTAGGTAAAATATTACAATACAGTTATAATTGGACATAATATTCATATACAATTATAATTGGTTGAATATTAATGTACAGTTATTATTGCGGTAAATATTACTATACAGTTATAATTGGAATGAATATTACTATACAGTAATAAGTGGTACTATTTTTTTGATGTACCGTTATAATTGGGTTGAATTTTAATATACAGTTACAATTGATTGAATTTTTTATTGTACAACACGCATTGTTGAGCAACAGTTTCATTGTAAAATATTATGGGCCCAAAGCTTTTCATGTTTGAGTATTGTGGTACAGTTATTTTTTGGCTAAATATTTGATGTACGTCTAAAATTGTTTGAACAGACTAAATGCCTGTTGGAGAGAGTAGCGAAAATGCAACTAGAACTAATAGTGATTACTACAGCGAAAATACAGGGAGTGACGAAGATGAAAATTTATTGATACCGTACCGCCCGAATAAGTCGACAACAATGTCTGCTGATTGGAGGTATTTAATTCGTGAGGTAGGGCAAGTTTTTAAAGGTGGGGCTAATGATTTTAGGGAATGTTTGATAAAGTATTCTATTGAAATTGGGTTCAAATTTGATTATCATAAGAACGAACCATCTCGTGTTGTAGCATATTGCGCATATAAGATTGAGCGAGGATGTGAATGGTTCGTTCGTGCAAGCATCGATAGTAAGAATGGATTTTTTTACATCAAGAAAATAAACAATATTCATACGTGTGGTGCTGCAGTTAGAACCAGGCAAAATGGTAGAATTAATTCCAAAATTGTGTCGAATTGTATAAAAAACACGCTAAAGGTTCAACCACTAAAACGCTCTATTGAAGTCGTCAAAGAATTTAAAAATAACTATGGGTTGGACATAAGTTATCACCATGCATGGTGGGGGGTTGAAAAGGCTAGAGAAGATGTTTTTGGGGATTATCGTAGTGGATACGACGAGTTGAGATGGTACAAAGAAGTGTGCATGGAGACAAACCTGGGAACCTGTTTTGAAATTGAATATGATATGAGTACTGGTTGTTTTAACAGACTTTTTGTTTCATTCGGTGCTAGCATAGCAGGGTTTAAATATGTACGACCTCTATTATTCCTCGACGGAACGTTTCTGAAAGCAAAGTATAAAGGCACGTTGCTTGGCGCGACCGGCAAAGACGGAAATAACGGTACGCGAGGGTAAATAATCTAGTTGTGTTTTGACGTGCTAATCAATTTGTCGTTGTTGTATACGATGTAATATTCGTGTTATATAGCGAAAAAAAAAATTATTACTGTTAATTTAGTAATAATATTTGATGTACATTGAATATTATTTATATTGAATAACTAGACTTTTGTCATTTGCCGACAGGTATATATCCATTGGCTTTTGGAATCGTTGACTCAGAAATGGAAGTCCACTGGGAATGGTTTCTAAAACATCTACTTAATGTTATACCACCGGAACGAGTAATGACATTCGTATCTGATCGACATGCAGGGTTAATAAAAGCTGTGAAAAAGGTATTCCCAGATGCATACCATTCATTTTGTTTGAACCACTTAACAATAAATTTGAAGGAAAAAATTGGAGCTCGTTTACCAGTGGTAAAACAACGGTTGTTGTGGTTGTTGCGTGAGTGTTACAAAGCAAAAACGGAGTTCGACTTTTACACACTATTGGCAGATCTAAAAGCAGAGGGATCCAAGTATATTTCTGATTGGGTTGATGATTTGCCTAGAGAGAATTGGACAAATGCGTTCTTCAAAGGTCGAAGATACGGTGAATTGACATCCAACGCCGCAGAGTCATTCAATGGATGGATTGTTGAAGCTAGACACCTGCCAATTCACAAAGTTGTCGATCGAATTCTTTTTGACTTAATGGAACAACGGACAACACGGCGTAACATGGCTTCGGGGGTCAACAATATTCTGTGTGAGGTAAACTGAGAGACAAATGCTAAAAAGATTGGAAGAATGCAGGACTTGGGTGGTGCGTGAATCTGTGAATGGAGTTTTCGAGGTCTAATCAGACCCTTCTGTACTCGTGGACCTAAAAAACCAAACGTGTTCTTGTTTCGATTGGAGGGACAACGGGATACCGTGTGCACACGCTTGCGCTGCTATTACAAAGACCGGTGGAGATTTGAACTCATATGTAGAGGATTACTTCCACATGTCCTTTTACCGTTTAAGTTACGAGGATGAAATTTTTGCTGTGCCAACTTCGGGGAAGAAAGAGATGAAACAAGAAAATATTGTAATACTACCACCAGTTACCAAACGACCTAGGGGGCGACCGAAGAAAACGAGGATCCCATCAAAGGGAGAATTCAAGAAAGGAACATTGAAGTGCAGTCGCTGCGGTGGGAAAGGACACAATAGGAAAACATGCAAAGAACCCATATGAGATGACATCATTTATTAGACTTTCATTATTTTTTGGAGCAACAATTTCTATTTATTTTTGAACAATTCGACATTCGTGTGGATGTTTTCATGACTGGAATCGTTTTATCAATTGGTTTTTTTTTATGATTTGTTATGCTAATTTTAGGTTTTGGGTATATTCTTGTGCCAAGTAAAAAAAAAATTGGTGACAAAAAAATTCGATTACTTTAACCAAATTACGTAATATTTTAATGAAGATGAATTAAATGATTAAAAGACACGAATATTCAGCGCATACTATAATTTATTAAGCAAATAAAAAACAAGGAATAATAGATGAATATTACTTCACAGTAATAACTTATTGTAGTGGAATAATTAATACAAAATAAATTTTTATTCAACTCGAATTCCGGAAGATCCGGTAGTTAGACGTGTATCCACGGAGTACAATATGTATATGACTTTACAGTAATTTTTATTGTAGCGAAATAATTAATATACAGTAATTTAGGTCAGACTGATTTATAAACTAGACCATGAATGAGGGAAGTGACAGTTACCAAACGAGACCTAAAAGACTTTAACAAAAAGTCCAAATGGTGGTACACAGCACACGGATGGTGCTCCGCCCTCAACAATTATCAACTCACAACAATTACTGCAAATATTAATTTACAATATTTTTTATTGCACCGGAATAATTAGTTCACAGTAAGTTTTAATAGAACAAACAATGGTGTCTGATAACATTACTCGACTTAGACATTTCACGCACGAACTTGATTAAAAAACAAGAGATACACACACGCATCGTGATTAGTCATGAACCACATCCATCATAAAAAAGTCAAAACGTCAAACAAGTGTAGAAACAAGTAAATCATTTAATCAAAATAATATATAAAAAAAATTGTACACAAAACCCAGCACGCTCAATTGCTCTGCGCATAAAATGAATCAAAAGCCCAACAACCATGTTTGTCATTTATTATGTCCTTGATAAGATCCGCCCTTTCCACCGTTGCTATTCTGGTTTTGCATTCACGTTTGACGTTCGCCCGTTGCCCAAGGACGAACTGCCTCATTATATAGGTAACAATTAATCCACAGTCAGGTCTAGCAACAAAAAAAACCATACAAATTTCTATTATAAAAATCGCTCATTCTTACAAACCTAATTCAAATCAAAATCCATACTTACCGATCAACCCTTTGCTGAGGCGTATCATAAACAGGCTCCAAAGTTATCGATCGTTCTTGTGTAGAAGCGCTTGACGAAGTCGCGTACCGAGTGAAATAGTTGTTAATATAATCCACCTATATTTTGCAAACAATGAAATCACCAGTTAAAATTAAACAAATAATAACACTAAAGTAATGTACAAGCGTGCAATTGGCATGTAAGATTATTATTGTAAACTCATAATCAATTAATTCGTAAAATATCTTAAAAATTACTATAAGTTTGGCGCTCTCGAAATGCGGATCATATGAATTGAGACTATATAGCGAGTTGTAGTGATTTAAAGTCCCATGCTCCATCTCGAAAGCAAGTAATGTCCAGTGCGACGGTGAAGATTTCCTCCCAGGAGTGTTTATCGGGAACATTATCGTCTCGTATTTCCCAGCAATACCTATATTGAATTGTTTGTCCATTTGTCCCCGAATGATTGCCTCTCTATTCTCTTTAACAAAAGTCTATAATCAAAATCAACAGAAAATTTAATATGCATTAAAAGACTAGAAATATAAATGCACCAAAATATACTTTAATCAAACACCGTGGCAAAGGAAGTTACCCAAGAAAGACTAGGCATAACAAACACCCTATGGGGGGCATCAACATTTGAACTGCCATTAAAAATTTCAATCTGGCGATGGTGCATTATCTCCGCAAACGTATCTATCACCTACAAAAGAACGAGTCCACAAAAAATCAAGTTTAT
This sequence comes from Eucommia ulmoides, assembly GCA_016647705.1. NCBI lineage: Eukaryota > Viridiplantae > Streptophyta > Magnoliopsida > Garryales > Eucommiaceae > Eucommia > Eucommia ulmoides. The sequence goes on from JAENRU010000476.1 coordinate 198,976, forward strand.
ATATTCATTTAAATACACGAAATCCAATATATTTTCTTACTCTACTAGACAATTGTTCTCCTTTTAGGAGATCGATTATGTCGCCGAAACGAACACCAATGAAGCCATCCAATCCAATCCATGCTAGGTCACTGCAAGACGAAAAATTAAATCAATAAAGTGAATAGAGAATTTAAGAAAAAAGTACAAAATTGATTCGAAGTAAATATAACGAATACATACGCATCATCATGTGTTTCATGTATGGATTTTATTTTATCCCAATCACTTTCGTCTAGTAATTTGGCCACCGCGCATCTTTTTTTGTTTGGAAGTTTTTCGGGTTTCCTTCTAGTCATTCGATGTATCAACGGGATCTCATCTACATCAATCACTACCTGAACACACTGCTTTTTACTTCGCTTTTTAACCCTCTCATACACGTAATCTGACTTTCGTGCGGGTTTTCTTTTTTGCCGTTTAATCTCCCTTACCATAGAAGTTTGCAATTCAGCATGTTCAAGACTTTTAATACTTGGCGATGAAGCTAATTCGGCAACGGATTTTTTTTTTGCATAATTGTTCTGCATCAATGATGGTCGTCCGTTCCGCCAAATCATCTAACTGTTTCATCAACGACGTTATCAACTCGTCACGAGTTTTCAACTCAGAGCGAATATGGACATTCTCCACCACCAATTCACTATTTTGATTCAACAAACACTCCAATTGCTTCTTGACTTCAGTGAGCTCGTCCGGGGGTTGTTGCTCGGAGGGAGGTAAGCCAGCTGATGTTGCCGTTGGTTGGGCCCCGAATACATACAACTCTTCCATAGCTGATGGCACCAGATCGTCAGACATTACCTGAAAACAGTAGAACACGCAACTTAAATTAACAATCTTTTAAAAAACGTAACTATTGATGCACTTTTAAAAGAAACTGTTCATTTTTAAAAATAAATCATGCAGTTTATTGATGCACATTAAATGTCTCTGTGCAGTAATATTTCTTACTTATATATGCACATTAAATGTAACTGTGCAGTAACATCGTACAGAAGCATAATGCACGAAATGATTGTTCCCTGCAGAAGGCATAGTTCAACTTGTAACACGTGCTTTGTGCACAAAAAATGCTTGCAAAAAGCTTACCAAATTCAGTTGAATAATTTCATTGCATTCCCTTTTACCAGAATATACTCCATTATTATTTGAGTAAAACAGATCGCCACAGCCAACATTAATATAATTCGTTGCTACTAGAGAGAGTAAAATCAGTTGAAAAAATGTTCGAGTTGTTAAGCATGACTAAAGGATACAAATAATAAACAACCATTTTTTGCTCTTGTTTTTTCAAGCTTTAATCTTTTTTTTTTTTTTTTTTTAATTTTTGGTAATGAAAGGTCAATTTTGATAAGAGGGGGTCAACAAAACCGTTGTTACTCAGTCATATAAACACCCCCACAAAACATGAGCAAGCGCATGGTGGGATACCATTAATAGTCAATATGCAGTAACATTCTTATATATGATACAACACACGTAACTTTTGATATGCAGTAAAATTATTATAAATTATACAACCACCCATTTAATGACATACATATAATTTTTCAAAGATGCATTTGGCACTAACCTGATTTTCATTGAGTTCATTCACACCATGCAACACGTTCTTTAAATAAGACAAATTCCAACGGGTGAATCGAGGAATGCCGATCCAACTGACATCACCGCCCACTGGCATAGCTTGGTGATTGTAATCTGGATCTAACAAGGTTGAACGCTCGCAAAACATATACTAAGAGTAACAACATATAGAAATTAGAAAAAATTGTTACATCAACAACCAAGAATATATACAACATTTATCATTGCACCTATAAACAACTTACCAATATAGCGATGATGCAGCCACGAATCGCGTATGGTTTGTCAATGTTATTAAGGATAGAATCATTTACCCCCTTCGCAATAGCATCAGCCCATGCGTATTCAGACATTGCATGCAAGTCCTCTACCATTTGCACAAACGACCATCCGATATTTGTACCGGTAGTTGCAAAAAAGCAAGTAACAAAAGCGTACAAACACATCAACCTTACGACATCCTCAACGTCATCGTGATCGTTCCGATCAATAATCGTGTCGATCGTCTGTAACATTACTCTCGTTGAGACTTGGTCCACTCCAGCAAAACATCGTTGAACAAATGGACTCATAATCTTCTTCGCATACGTGTGTTCAACTGCTTTTGTCCCATTTTTTATTCCAAAGATTAACGATATATCTTTCGAACTCAAAGAAATACTCTTGCTGCCAAACACAAAAGCTTTCCTAGCTCTGCACAATACGCAAGACAATAAAAAAATGTTAAGAAAATTGGAGTTAGACAATAAATAACATTGCAACAGAATTTCATCGATATTATAAGTAACAATTTTTACCGATTATAATACTTCAACAGCGCAAAGATGTCCTGGTCACTTTTAGTGCATTGTTGGACCACGACACTGCCGTCAAGAAATGCCTTAAAGAAAGGCCAAAGTGGAGTGGACGACATCACATCAATATGGGCAGGACGAAATTTTCTTCGATTTTTTCCCATTAGATCACAAAAGCTACGTAAATTACATCGATATTGTTTGCCCCTAGCTTGAATATGGGATATTGGATCACTGTTGGATGCACCCACTATTACCTAAAGAAACAATTCCGGTGTCGGACAAAAATTCAACATCTAAACATTAACAATTTAGAGGACCAATGGTATAATTCAAAAACAAGTATTTAATTGTTGAATTTTGCTTCACAATTTCAATCTTTATTAACCAAACATCAATTTTTGCTACACATTAACTACACATTAATGTTTACCAAAAAATAACGCTTGACCAACAACCACAAATCAACAGCGAAAAAGTCTCAAATTGTGTATCTAAAACAAGTCTTCAATTCGTGTTCTTTTCTACACATTAATAATCTATATAAATCGAACATATTTTTTTGATATACACTAATTAAATATCAAATATTACACAACATTAACAATTCGATAAAAATCCCACACATACAGTGAAACGAAAAAATTTGTCAATCCAAAACAAGTATTATAATTCGTGATTTTTGCTACACAGTAAACTACCTCAGGATTGGTGGCTACACATTAAGTATTCAAACAATTTTGTCATTGGAAACAGAACTTGATAACATGAACAATGGCCATATCTATTTGTGATGAAACCAAAAGCAAAATTCAAGAACACAACAGCATATATGTGATTTGGCTACACATCAACAATTTAACAACCCTGACAGTAAATATTTCAAGAACTCAAGCACTAACACCCAAACTATCAACAATGCACGGAGAGGTAGATTTTTTGCTTTACATTAACATTCATAAGAACTCAAAAAATCAAGAACACAACAACATATAATTTTTACTGTCCATTTACCATCGCAACACCACACAGATGAATAGTGCAAGGGGAGGGAAATGGAATTTTTTTATGCATTAACATTCAAGACAACCTAAAGTCAATAAGAGAAAGAACCAAATATATGATTATTAATGTGCATTCACCATCCCACACCAAAATTCTACTTCTGATTTCTCCACATTTCCTAACCCTAAGTTTGAATTAAACTCCAATCAACAAGTATGCAAGCATCAGTACAAACCAGGCTTGGTGTTGAGATGGCCAAAAAAATGAACAATGGAAAGGGAAGATGGATTTTTGCTATGCATTAACATTCATAACAATCCAAATTCAAGAACTAAACAACCAATATATATATGACTGTTAATGTGCAGCAACATCTCAACACCAAAACAGAGCGGTACTGCTCGTTGTTCGCATCATCCTAAACCCTAGAAATTCAAACAGATTTAATAGGGATGCAACTTACAGGTATGGTCGCCGACGGCTTCTAATTGACGACGACGGCGGCTGAAATTGAACGGCGACGAGGCTTGAACGGCGACTGGAAGGCGAGAGCAAGCTTCTGTTACGTCGACCGTGAATCCCCCAACGCGTCGGCGACGTTTACAGTGACGGCTACGGCTACGGCTACGGTAGGTGACGGCGACGTCAACGTTAGTCGGCGACGGCTGAATATGGTGTGTGACACAGACAATGCACCGTGAACGACAGCAGACAGGCGGCGAACGGCTGGGGAGGAAAATGGGGTTCGCGATTTTTTGAGGGAAGAAGATGAAAATACACTTTCTATACCAAGATTCTGAGCATGAATCTAAGGATGGAAGGTTCTAATATAGAATTTTGAGAAAGATCACTCACCTTATACATTCACCATTCATGCGCTTCCTCCAACGAGTTCACTGCACGCAATGAACATGGGTTTTGTGCTAAATAAAACATATGGATGGGTATATGTATGATATATAGGTTGGCTTTGGGGCCCATATTAAATCCCCCTTAATATAATTTAATAATAAAATGCTATTTTTTAGTTAAAAAAAATAAGGTTAATTACACTTTATCCCCTTGTAGTTTGACCTATTTGCACTTTATCCCCCTGTAGTTTAAACGTCGCCACTTACCCTCCCCTCTCGTGGTTTTTGGACCTAAGTGCAACGCTAACTCCGTTAACGAAAAACGTGGAATGTCAATTTTGCCAATTCGTAATTATTCACAATTATTGGGGTATAAAGTGTAATTAACCCTTTCAACCATTATTCCTCCCTCCTCTCCCTTTCTCTGTCTTTCCAGCCTTCGGTTTGTTCTCCTTCTTCCTTCTCTCCCTCGCTCTCGAATCGGGAAAACGTGGTCGGCGATGGTCGCGGTGAGGTCCGATTTGGATGGCCACGGACGGCGGTGGTCGGATCTATACGACTTGTCACCGATTTCACCGAGGTTGAATCTGGTTGCGATGGCTGACGCGATCGTCCTCATTCGGTGAGCAGTTAGGGCTTCGATTTGGCTTCGAATGGTTAGGGATTTCATGAATCGGGCCCGTCTCTTCATCACCCTCACGATTTGCGTTCATTTGACTCCTTACTTCTCTTCTATCTCTAATTTCGTCTCCTCCCTCTCCTCAGATCCAATTATAGTTATGGAGAGTAGCAATTCCTGTATTTCATTGCTCCACGAAGTCAATTTCGACGTGAGGTTGAACACCAATCGCGAAGTTTCTGATTCGTTGTCGAATTACATAGGTCTCGGAGTTGGCTCAAATCTGAACCCCAAACGGCGTGTGGGTTCAAGAAATTGGACCGGTTCGACGCCTTGGATCTGCCTAATTGAATCGTCCCGAGCAGATTTGTTCAAGCGGTACAGAGATTATCAATTCGTCGCCGAAGAGATTGGGATAAGGGGATTTGTTCCCAAAACCAAGTTTAAGATCAAGGTTTGTTGTTTCTCTCAATACCCGTTTCTTAATTTTCTCAATTTTGATCATATATTCATGAAGAAAAAAGCATAGATTCATATAATTAGGGAAACAATTCATTGATTTTGTGTTTCTGTTCCCATATTTCTGTTAGTGTTACTGTTCTTAAACTAATATATATATATGCTTTAGTGATATATTTTTGATGAGGTGGTGGTGCTTAATTTTTTTGAAATTGTTGGCATTTGTTAGTGTTTCTGTTCCCAGAATTTGGATTCGAAACTGAAATCAAAGAATTGAACATTACGATTCTGTGTTCAACCCAGAATTGTGGTTCTAGTTTCTGTTTGTGTTTCTGGTTTCTGTTTGATGTTTTTGTTCCAAAATTCTATTTTTGTTCCCAACTTCCAAAATTATAAAAAGAATTTTGTTTTTAATTTATTTGTGTTTCTAGTTTCTGTTTGTGTTTCTGGTTTCTGTTTCTGTTTGATGTTTTTGTTCCAAAATTCTATTTTTGTTCCCAACATCCAAAATTGTAAAAAAAAAAATTGTTTTTATTTGCGTTTCTAGTTTCTGTTTGTGTTTTTGGTTTCTGCCTTTGTTTGATATTTTTGTTATGAAATTCTACTTTTGTTCTCAACTTCCAAAATTATAAAAAGAATTTTGTTTTTATTTGTGTTTCTAGTTTCTGTTTGTGTTTCTGGTTTCTGTTTCTGTTTGATGTTTTTGTTCCAAAATTCTATTTTTGTTCCCAACTTCCAAAATTATAAAAAGAATTTTGTTTTTATTTTTGTTCTAAAATTCAGTTTTTGTTTGTAATTTACAGCATATTACTAAATAATTTTATCAATCAGGCCTATTTGAATTATGTGTACATGTTTTCTATAAAACTGTGATAGGGTATGAGATTTCTTGTCACACCCCATCCCGCACACCCGTTACTGTGAGGCCGGCGTGACGTCGACACGACATCACTTGAATATCTAACTTACTATAGACGACAAAAATAAAAACGCAATCACAGAACAAATCATAAGTATATACACTCTCTCATTTACGAACACCAGTCCCAAAATTTTTATTCATTTAACAACACAAATACGAAACCCTAAATCTCTCATTTAGTTTCCTTTCAAGTAGCACCCCCAAGATATTCCTTCTCTATCGCACCTCCGGATTTGACCTAGTGTCAGAAGGGGACCGACTCCTAGATATTTCATCTGCAAGTGTACTGCCTTCTTAGTAAAACATTTTTAAAATAATAATACATTCTAAATATTACCACAATTAAATATAGATCAAGCATAAGTATACAAATATCACATTTCTAATAAAAATCACCATAATATAAGCAGTGAAAGTAAATCAATATATATAAGTTCCATTCTAACTCATCTAGTAGAAAATAATACCAATCACCATATAATAAATCACCAAATATGAGTAAAACACCGTATCTCAAAATACCACACCACCACACCACTCACTGGCTAGCCATAGTGATCGTTTTAACCTCACGATCGGGAGTTGCAACGGTATCGTACCATTCGTAGGATATGCCTTCCTACGAACACCCATCACTCCGCTAAAGCGGATAATCTCACTCTGCCGAAGCGGATAACCTCACTCTGCCGAAACAGATAAATACCATGGCATCGTCCAATTAATAATATCGTCAAATCAATACCATCACTCTGCCGAAACAGATAATCATCACTCTGCCGAAACAGATAAATACTATATCATCGTCAAATCAATAACGTCATCATCAAATCACAAATCAATAACATCGTCTAATCAATATCGTCAAATCTCAAATATCACCCTTTATTTCCAAAACTGATTTTTAATCCAAAATCATATTTCTCATTTTCTTTAAAAAAAAAAACGTCTGATTTCACCAAAATAATTTTTTCACCCTTTATTTTTAGAAAATCAGGTATATTTCACTCTCTTTTAAAATCACTAAATCCAACGAAAATCATTTTCAACTTTATTTCGAAAACCATCATAATTTCATGGAAATCCATTTTTACTCACTCACCCCAAAACTTGCTTGATCCACTTAATTTTTAAAAGCATCTAATTTAAATACAATTATTTTCCATCATATATATATAAATAGTTTGGCAAGAAGACAGTACACTCACCTGATTATCCGTTTTCGAAGACTTTAATCTCCTATTCTCTACCAGTATTCCAGTGCCTGCGAACCTAATAGTGACAGAGCCTAAATTAATATTTTATATAAAACTACCTAATCATGTAATGCAGATCCTAATTTTCGTTATTTTTCTGGCCCCACATTTTATTATGTAAAATTATTATTCGGTTAATTTTTCATTTAACAGTCTCAAATTTATTATTCTGTTACAAAATTTCTGTGCTAGAATTTAATTTAACAAAACTAAAATAAATTTAACGAAAAACGTTACCCATTCCGAATCGTTCACGGGTCGCGAGACGGATTTTGAATTTTTATTGGGGTTCTTTATGTAATTTCTTTTCTTCTCCTCTTCTTCTTTCTTTTTTTCCCGTTTTCTGCTTCTACTTTCTGTTTCTATTTGTTGTTCTGCCGCAGCCGCTGGCCTGTTCCACTCTTCCCTGCCACCGTTCGCCGACCAACCCACAACCAACCACACACATACAATCGCAGCAGCACACACACAGCACACATACAGAGACAACCACACACCCACACACACATACCCACTTCTTCTCTCTCTAACTCTCTGGCGATCTACACATACACACACACACACCGCCGAACAACATCACTGAACCCATTTACACACTCCCACATACAGGACACACACATACATAGAGCAGGAATAACACACACACACACATGCAGTCGTCCAGCAGAACATACACACACACAATTACGGAACATATACACAAGCCCGTTCACTCCTACGCGGGCACTGGACGAACACCCACCACTGACCGAACACACCGCCGAACCAGCAACCCACACCACCCGATGAGCATCCACCGTCGATCCTCTCTCTCTCTTCTCTGTTTCTATTTAGAATCCACCGGCACATACACACCCTTAGCTGATCACCCACACACAATGAAACACCCTCACACACGCTGTCGATCGCCGGTTGATCGACGACGACGACACACACACCACCCACAGTCGCACAACACCCCCAATTACACACACACCTACACACGCTGTCGAAACAGCGCACACACACACACACACATGCTGGCGGCGAAACATACACATACACACGCTGGTCTCACCTCCCACACTCATGACGTCACGCACACAGCCACACCATTGACGGCCGAACATACACACATGCACACATAGAGCAACAACATACATACAGACGGCAACGATACCAATCACCGACGACCATCGACGACGAAGAAAATGCACACACCCACAACATTTGAACGAACACACACACACGATCATTGTCGACCATCAACAAAGAACAGAATGCACATACCCATACATTCCCACAATCGACGGCCCATCAGGACAGAACCCACACACGAACTCCGGTGACGTCGACAGCGAGGGTCAAAACACGCCCACCGGCCCTGTTTGGTTTTCAGTGAAATTAACACACACTCACAGTGCACATAGAATACACACTCGTCCGATCACATGCACACACTGAAACACACACTATTGATCAACGGTTGATCGATGACGACGATACCCATACACTGCCGGTTAACAGGACACACTCCGATTCTCTTCCTCTCTCTCTAGATTTATAAGTTTCTTCTTCTTAAGCTTTCTCGATCCTTCTAGCGTGAATGAATCCTATATACATGCATGAATTAAGTGGATGGATATTTGATCTCTTCACGCCACGTCGCCGGTTCTCTTTTCTCTCTGTCATTCGGCCCTCACTGCACACACCAGCGCGAATATATATCTATATATATGAGTTTATATAAAGACCCATGTGCTTAAATACTCTTTCCTCCCCCCTAATTTCTTAAAATCTTCATTTTAGTTCAATTCAACATTTACGAGTTTCTAGAAGTATAATTTCACCCTTCACATTTTAAATTTTTAGATTTTAATTGACAATTTTGCAAATTTGACCCATAAACTTTTAATTTGGTTTTTAATCAACTCAATTTTTTTACCCCGAATTTTTTTCCAAATGCTCTAAATTGAAAATAATGACGTACATGCTAAAGTTCGGGTCTTCCATTTCTTACAAGCTCCTTTTTAATTTTAAATTCTGTGTTAGTATCTCCTTTTTAATCTTACATGAATGTCATTTTAATATTTATGTTTTGTTTTTTATTTTTATGTACTTTTGATTCTGTGTTTGTATACGTATAGGTGCGGTGCCTTTTTTGGGTTGATTGGACGTTTGATGTTGGTTCTACACTTCCAAAGAAATTTCGAGATTAATTGTTGATATTATTGATTTGCGTTAAATTAGGAGTTCAATTTATATTATTTTATCAATGTATTTTTTTATTTTTATTTTTGTTATTGTTTGAGGACATTAGAATTGCTGTTAAAGCCCGTTTTTGTAGTAGTGAATGTAATTGTTGACATTTATAGCAGTAACAATTTGTGTTTTTGATCAATTTTTTTTTTTCTGTTCTCAAAAAATTAGAAATTGCAACAGATATTTGAGAATAAAAGGGAGTATGTTTCTGTTTAGTATCCAGCTTTAGAATGAAATGATTGGAACAAAATAAAACTGTTCTCAATTTTTTGTTTTTAGTTTCAAATTTTTTGGGAAAAAAAATAAAAGAGGGGGAAAAAAAATAAATGAGAAGGTTTGGTTTGTTGTAGAAAATGTGTGAGAAACATAGATTATATAGGAAAATATAGGAGTAAAATGGGAAACAAGAAATCAGCATTTTGGAGGAAAAAAACAAAAAAAACATACCAATCCTCGTTGCTGGCGGGTGAGGCACACTTCTGTCAATTTTGACAGAAAGTGTTAGATTTGCATTTAGGTCCAAGACTACAGGAGGTTAAGTGGCGACGTTTAAACCACAAGGGGGGTAAAACGCAAATGGACCAAACCACAGGGGGGTAAGTAGTAGCTCCAAAATGTGAAACCGGCCTTGTGAAGGCCGGTTTCACAAGGTCAAAAAAAAAAAGAAAACTGGCCGTCACATGGCCGGTTAGACCCAATTTTGTAAATAAAAAAAAAAATGGGAAACCCTTTTATAATTTCTCATCTTATTAGACCCCACTAGGTAAACAGGTCAGTGTGGATATGTATTGGTGTCCAAAGTGGGTTTTAGGTGGAACATATGCAAGAAAGTAAGAAGAAAAGACAAATGATAAAGATAAAAGAAAGAAATATATATATATATATATATATATATATATATATATATATATATATATATATAAGGATAAGACAAGTGGTAGAGCATGAATAAGATTTGTTATTATATATATACTAGGAAGAAAGCGCGGACACTGTTTCTGCCTATTATTAATATAATTTAATAATAAAATACTAATTTTTAGTAAAAAAATATAACAAGTGAATTTTACTTAACAGTAGGGACCATTACAAAATATCGCGGTCAAGATAATCAAGTAAGTCATATTATAATGATGGTAAAACCACATGAATTTTAATAATAGCCAATTTATGACATTTTTTTAATGCGTTATGACAAAAAAAAAAAAATGATGAAATAAATTTAGTAATAAATTGTTGAGATTGTAATTTTTAGTAAATGACACATTTGAAGATGCCACAGTCGAGATGACCAAATAAGTCAAACAATATTAGTAGAGTTAGATGAATTTCAATCACATTTAGGTAACAATATTGTTTTTTTAGTATGTTATAACTATAATGAAAAACATAAATAAATTATTGATGATAATAATCCCACCAAATGTATGAAGGCACAAAAATAAATTTATAACTATAAAAAAATATCAAATTAATATATTTTAATTTTGTTATAAATATCGTGAAAATATCATCTATTATTTTCAACCTGTGTTTTAAAACTATTTAAAAATTTCTTAAATTAAATATTGTATTTATGTTTGTGGTCACATTTTTCTAATTATTTTTATATGTTATATTTTCCTTAAATAGTTTGAGTTTGTTTTTTAAAACAGATAGTACTACTTTTAAGTATATATTTTTTTATGGGTAGATTAATTTTTTAAAATTCTTAAGTGCAATTTGTAAATCTACTTTGTATAAAATTATTGTAAAAAAAAGGTCTATGTTTACATATATATATATTGTCACTATAATATATAAAAATATTAAATACTTTTTTTTTTTTTAAATGAACTTTTAGTTTCAAATTGTTATGAATAAATTTATGATTTTATTTATACATAGGAATGGTGAAAAAAAAATGACTTTGATAATTATAGGTACTAATAGTCACATACATATATATACATAAAATTGGTGAAAAAATTGACCTTTTGAGGACTAATATGTAATTTTACATATGCAAATTAATAGTAAAGTCAAGTTTGCTTTATATAATATCATAGATATAGATTAAGTAGATTTATATAATATCATAGATATAAATTAAGTAGATAGATAAGTAGAGAGTTGGAGAAGTTGGGGAGAGACCAAGAAGGAGGAGAAGATGAATAAATGAAAGGAAGGAAGAAAGAGAAGGAGAAGGAGAAAGATCAATTATCAATTTCCTTAATTGTATTTAATCGCTTTATTTATTATTTGATTATTGCTATAGTTATTATTAAATTATAATTGTTGATTTTCATGAAATATAGATGATTATGTATTATGTAAAAATTATATGAGATACATATTATATGTTATTTGTGGATTAATTAAATACATGCGCTAAAAAGATTAAAATTTCGACTGAGCGTTGGTTCATATCCCTACAGTATTTATTGCAGGATCTACAAAAATGGAGCTAAGTCAAAAATTATATTTAGATTTGCATTAAACTATGCAATGATACTATTTATTGTTTATTGTTGTAAAATTAATTTGATTAATTGGTAGTTAAAAATTAGGGTTTTTCTTCCAAAAGTCCCATTTTGAGTTGAGACAACTTTTTAGATCCCACCAAAATCCCTTTCATGTGAAAACTCCCAAGTTCAAGTGTTTTGCCTCCAAAAGTGTTTTGCTGACTTGGCTATGAAATTTTGTTTTCATTTTTGCCCTTACCCCATATTTCATATAGAACAATCAGTTCAGAGTCTGAACAAGCAAGCCCCTATAGAACAGTCAGTTCCTACATGGAAGAAGCGCAGTCAGTAGGAAGAACAGTCAGTAGGGAAATCATTTCAGAAATAGTTGCCAGCCATGTAAACAATTTTCGCGCCAGATTTTTGAAGTTGATAATCACATTTTTGCCCTTCATATGTATACAAATGGAGGTTTTGAGTACACAGATGTATATGAGCTCTGTAACAAAATTTTTGAGTTCGGATTGCAATTCTTCGACTTCAGATTGCCTTTCCACTACGAATTCGGAGGGTTGATTTCTTTAATTGGCTGAGTGATTTTCGACTTCAAATTGCCCTGGTGAGTGTTCGGATTCTACTGAGCCCTGTAACAAAATTTTCCAAGTTCGGATTACAATTCTTCGACTTCGGATTGCCTTTCCACTACGAATTCGGAGGGTTGATTTCTTTGATTGGCTGAGTGATTTTCGACTTCGGATTGCCCTGGTGAGTGTTCGGATTCTACTCGTTTCGTTTATGTTATTCGTTTATACCTTTTCAGTGTTCGGATTCCACATTTCTTTGTTTCTGTTATTCGTTTCTATTTTTCGTGCCACATTTCATTTGCAGTTCATTTGCAGTTTATGCATGGGGTTCTGTTCAGTTTATGCATGGGGTTCTGTTGTGTTCGCAGTAGATAAACTAAGTTTCATGTTTATTGTTTGTCAACCGAAATCATGAATAAATAATCTGCCACTGTTTCATGTTTGTCAATTGAGGTTCTGTTCAGAAGATATCCACTAAGGATGTGTATTTCTCAGTAGATATCTACTTACATTTCGAATTATGCTGTTTGTATACAAATACATTTTTTGAATAGATGTTTTTACTGAATGTAATATTATGTTTTTATTTTATGAATTTGCAGTTTTGTTTTTGACAATAGAAGGATTAATCATGGTGTGTACGTATGGGGAGGAAACGTGTTTGATAAAAATTGATGATGAAAGATATACATATGATGTGTTAGTTGATAAGTTGATTGAGCAATGGAATGTGTTGCAACGTAACTTATTGCGCATATTATATTCAATCGTGGGACAGTCAAACTGTATTTTGAATGATCAAAAAGACTTTTCAGCTTTATTAGATTTAGTGAAGTTGTTAAATTTGGGATACTTGAACGTTGTTGTGAAAGAGATTGTCGATGAAAGTTGTAGAGACGGGGGAGAAGATGATGAGAGACGTCACACCCCCCCACATGATGAAGCGATAGATTTTCTTGGGTCTTATTGTGTCAACCATACGACAAATCACCGTTCTAAGTTGTGGTCCACCCTTATTAGAGAGGTGGGTCAACAATTTGATGGGTGAGCAGATCAATTTCGTAGTGATCTAGTCAAGTATTCAATTGAGGTTGGGTTTCATTTCGATTATTTGAAGAATGACAGCGTTCGAGTCACTGTTGCATGCTGTCATAGGGATTTGACTTCCTGTAAGTGGAATGTCCATGCTAGAGCTGACAATGTTACTGGAATTTTTGTAATCAGAAAGTTGGATAACGTACATACTTGTGTTGCATCATTTCGGTCATGCAAAAATGAAAGGATGAGTTCCGATGTCATTGCAAGTGAGTTGACAGTTGAGATTCGTGGAAATCCACTAAAACGTCCTGTTGATGTTGTTTCTAATTTCAAGAACACATATGGATTAGAAATAACATACAATCATGCATGGTTAGGGGTAGAGAAGGCTCGGAATTTATTATATGGTGATTATATGGCATCATACGACTTATTGAGGTGGTATATTAGTGTTTGCCAGTTGACAAACCCAGGCAGCCACTTTTCTTTGGAGTATGACCTAGAGTTTGGTCATTTTAAGAGAATTTTTGTGTCCTTTAATGCGTGCATTGAAGGCTTCAAGTTTTGCCGGCCTATGTTGTTTATGGACGGAACATTCCTCAAGAGTCGGTATAAGGGAACGTTGCTTGCTGCGTTTGCGAAGGACGGGAATGAAGGTTATATTACGTTTTATTTTTCGGTTGCAGCTTTTGTTTCTATTTTTAATGATGTTTATTGTGTTTTCAGCTTGAATGTTTTCTGATTTTTACATGTTCTGGTAAATGCTTTGTTTTCTCCAATTGAGTCTCAAATGCTTTGATTTGATCCCAATACATGAGGATCTTCCCATTGAGTATATTTCAGTAGATATCACTCAGTTTCAGTAGATATCCACTGAATATATGTCAGATTCAGTAGATATCTACTAAACTGTTTTAAACAGGATGTTTAGGCACCAAATATGCTGTTTATGTGTATGCACATAGAGAATGTATTCTGGTAAATGCTTTGTTTTCTCCAATTGAGTCTCAAATGCTTCGATTTGATCCCAATACATGAGGGTATTCCCATTGAGTATATTTCAGTAGATATCACTCAGTTTCAGTAGATATCTACTGAAATGTTTCAAACAGGGTGTTTTGGCACCAAATATGCTGTTTATGTGTATCCACATAGAAATGTATTCTAGTAAATGCTTTGTTTTCTCCAATTGAGTCTCAAATGCTTTGATTTGATCCCAATACATGAGGATCTTCCCATTGAGTATATTTCAGTAGATATCACTCAGTTTCAGTAGATATCCACTGAATATGTGTCAGATTCAGTAGATATCTACTGAACTGTTTCAAACAGGATGTTTAGGCACCAAATATGCTGTTTATGTGTATCCACATAGAGAATGTATTCTGGTAAATGCTTTGTTTAGGCACCAAACAAGCTGTATTCTGATTTTTTACATGTTCAGGAATGTTTCCATTGGCTTTTGCTATTGTCAATGCGGAGAACGACGACAACTGGATGTGGTTTGCCCAACAATTGTCGATTATTGTTTCTGATGAGCGGCGCATTACATTCATTTCGGATCGACAACCAGGTTTGATCAAGCTGTACGTATTGTCTTCCCGAACTCCCCCCATGCATTTTGCTTACATCATTTGAAGTGTAACCTAAGAGATAAACTAAGTGGGAGGGATAATGTGCTGAAAAAAAATCTGCTTCATAGACTTGATCAGTGTGCGTTTGCACCAACTGTTGAGGGTTTTGCCATTCATAGAAATAGACTTATTGTTGAAGGCGGGCCAAGGGTTATTTCATTCTTGAATGAGTTACCTCCTGAGAATTGGGCTAATGCCTTTTTTGTTGGACAACGATACGGCGAGATGTATTCAAATCTTGCCGAATCGTTTAACGGTTGGATTGTTAAAGCCCGACACCTCCCCATAATGGAATGCATTGATACGATTAGAGTACAGCTCATGGACCACATATCGAGTAGAAGACTTCTTTCGAATAAGATGTCTGGTGTCATTTGCCCGTTTTGGGATAAGAAGTTATTAGAATATGTTGAGAGCGGTAGGACGTGGTTGGTGGGTTTATGCTCTGAAGGGAAATTTGAAGTGCATTGCCACCTATCAGTCTCAGTGGATATTGTTAATCGTACTTGTTCATGTTTCCAATGGCAATTGAAAGGTTTCCCGTGTGCACATGCTTGCGCTGCCATTCAAAAATCGGGGGGGAATTTGTATGACTATGTTGAAGATTTCTTCCGTGTTGATTTGTATCGTAGTACGTATTTGGAGGGTATTTTGTCTGTCCCTACCCTTGGAAGACCAGTTTATAACAGCGCAACAACTATTGTGTTACCGCCGCAAACACGCCGACCAGCTGGGCGTCCAAAGAAGAAGCGGATTGCATCAAAAGGGGAAAAAGTAAAGCAAATTCGGTGTAGTCGGTGCAAGCAATATGCGAACCACAATCGGAAGACGTGCAAGGCTGCAATTTGAATAACAGGTTGCACACTGTATATTTTTTCAGATTTTTGCAATGTATATTTTTGTGTGGCTGTATATTTTTGCAAGGCTGTATATTTTTGCAAGGCTGCAATGTATATTTTTGCAAGGTTGTATATTTTTGCAAGGCTGCAATGTATATTTTTGCAAGGCTGTATATTTTTGCAAGGCTGTATAGTTTTTGCAAAGCTGCAATGTATATATTTGCAAGGCTGTATATTTTTGGGAAAAAATATCCAACAACGATATGTATTTTTTCAGTAAATGTGTATTGGAATTTTAATATATGTTGTTATATACATGCTATATATGGTGAAGATGTATTTTTTCAATAGATGTCTACTGAAATTTTAATATATGCCGTTTTTCATGATATATTTGGTCAGGAAAATTTGAAATATGCTGTTTTATGTACCAAATCATTCTGTTCAGAAGATATCTACTGAAATGTTTCCAACAGGCTGTTAGGCACTAAATATGAGGATCTTCCCAAGTACTATATTCAGTAGATATCACTCAGTTTCAGTAGATATCCATTGAATATGTGTCAGCTTTAGTAGATATCTACTGAACTGTATCAAACAGGCTGTTTTGGCACGAAATATGCTGTTTATGTGTATCCACATAGAGAATGTATTCTGCTAAATGCTTTATTTTCTCCAATTGAGTCTCAAATGCTTCGATTTGATCTCAATATATGAGGATCTTCTCATTGAGTATATTTCAGTAGATATCACTCAGTTTCAGTAGATATCCACTGAATATGTGTCAGATTCAGTAGATATCTACTAAACTGTTTCAAACAGGATGTTTAGGCACCAAATATGCTGTTTATGTGTATTCACATAGAGAATGTATTATGCTAAATGCTTTGTTTTCTCCAATTGAGTCTCAAATGCTTCGATTTGATCCCAATACAAGAGGATCTTCCCATTGAGTATAATTCAGTAGATATCACTCAGTTTCAGTAGATATCCAATGAATATGTGTCAGTTTCAGTAGATATCTACTGAACTGTTTCAAATAGGATGTTGAGGCACCAAATATGCTGTTTATGTGTATCCACATAGAGAATGTATTCTGCTAAATGCTTTGTTTTCTCCAATTGAGTCTCAAATGCTTCGATTTGATCCCAATACAAGAGGATCTTCCCATTGAGTATAATTCAGTAGATATCACTCAGTTTCAGTAGATATCCACTGAATATGTGTCAGCTTCAGTAGATATCTATTGAACTGTTTCAAACAGGATGTTGAGGCACCAAATATGCTGTTTATGTGTATCCACATAGAGAATGTATTATGCTAAATGCTTTGTTTTCTCCAATTGAGTCTCAAATGCTTCGATTTGATCCCAATACATGAGGATCTTCCCATTGAGTATAATTCAGTAGATATCACTCAGTTTCAGTAGATATCCACTGAATATGTGTGAGCTTCAGTAGATATCTACTGAACTGTTTCAAACAGGCTGTTTTGGCACGAAATATGCTGTTTATGTGTATCCACATAGAGAATGTATTCTGCTAAATGCTTTGTTTTCTCCAATTGAGTCTCAAATGCTTCGATTTGATCCCAATACATGAGGATCTTCCCATTGAGTATATTTCAGTAGATATCACTCAATTTCAGTAGATATCCACTGAATATGTGTTAGATTCAGTAGATATCTACTGAACTGTTACAAACAGGATGTTTAGGCACCAAATATGCTGTTTATGTGTATCCACATAGAGAATGTATTCTGCTAAATGGTTTGTTTTGATCCCAATACTAGTATTTTTCAGTAGATGTCCACTAAATATGTGTCAGCTTTAGTAGATATCGACTCAAATTCTTCAAACAGGCTGTTCAGGTATCTACTGAATTTTTTAACAGGATGTGTAAATATGAGTAGATATCTACTGAAATGGTTACTGAAATGTTTGACATATGCTGTTTATGCACATACAAACACTACCAATGTGAACAATTAATAAGAGCAGTATATATACAAACACACTGATTAACAGACAATCTAACAGCCAATCTAAATAAGAGCAGTATATATACAAACACATTGTTTCTGCACATACAAACACTGCCAATGTGAAATGTTTGACATACGATGATATCTACTGAATATGTGTCAGGTACATTATATACAAACACACTGATTAACAGCCAATCTTAATAACAGTTTCCACATCAAGATGGTGTAGGGTCAGCACTGTGTCCTCCTCTTTCAATTTTTTTCGTTGACTCAAACTTTTTAGGCGTCCATGATTTGGCCTTATCATTCAAAAATGCATTCACAATTTTTGCTCGATATTTGATCATTGCTTCTTTCACCGCTTTCTCATTTTTGAATGGCACAATTGGCACGCCCTGGGCTGTTTGGTCCATTATAAACAAAATCATTGTCCCACAATCCAACCTAACATTCAAAGTTCATGCATTTGAGTCTATATATAGATTTTACATTTCATGAAAAAATGTGTAATGACGTTAATACTTACGATCCGAGTATTTGTTGTGGGCTGTCCTGAACGCGTGTTAGATGAGTTTTAGTCTGCGGTATTGCCAACTCTTCACCATCTACGCGGAGATCTTTGATCATATCAAGTACATATTTTCTCTACAAAATAAACAAAATTTTAAATTAAAGTTTTATTATGTAACATTTAAGTTAGGAATAGAAACAAAGCATGAGTTTTATTACCATCAACATTGCATCTTTCAAGTATGGATCTCCGGTGCCGATTCTTGGTTGGAGCGAGTTATAGTGTCTCCATTCTGCCTCACTTGTGTCAAACACAAGCAGCGTCCAATGATTCGGACCGTTATCCGTTGTGTTTATGGGAAAGGGAATGTGTCGATAGCCGCCCTGCAATGCTTCAGTGATTTGGGTATTCAAAAAAATTTCAGTTGACAGTGTCGACCTGCCCTTTACCCAATTCTGTAAAAGATGGGGACAATATATAATTTAGTTAATAGTCATAAAATAATTTAATTTATTCAGTAGATATCCACTGAATAAATTGTAGAATTCAGTTGATATCCACATACTGTTTTCAGTTAATGTAGAATTGAAGAATTAAACCTGTATAATTTATTCAGTACAAATCCACTGAATAAATTGTAGAATTCAGTTCATTTATTCAGTAGATGGACGTACTGTTTTTTAATACATCAAACAAACGTATAAAACAGACGTATAAATGTACCCAAACATATCCAGCAATAGCTTGTGATGAAGTATGAGCGGTCACCGACAACAATTCTCTCCTTTTTCAATTTTTTTTCTAATTTCGCATTGTTGTCCCTTAAGAACTCTGTGTAGCTATCTACGACCTGCAATCAATTTTCATTATTAGTTTGCGTTTTTTTTTTTTTTATGTTCATATGTGTGATGTTTTTTAATATATTCACTTACAAAGTTGCTTAGTTCTCTACCGTTCAGAAGTGAAATGACATCTAGAAGAGATACAGCACTATATTCCCCATTATATATAATTGCGCTGTGTATTAATAAGGGATGGTTAAAATTTCTTTCATGCGTTTTTATACAACCAGAATATGTAAAAATATCTTTAAGATGTGTATTTTGTGTTACCTCGGCCCTTCGGTTTTGAATATGGTTGTTATCTTTTGCCAATCCTCATCGGATAGTGAAGTTGCTACTTCACTTTGATGCCTCTTCGATAGTTTGGCAACCTGTTTTTTTTTTTTTTTTTTTTTTTTTTTTGTGTTGGGGCCTGATATGTGTCTAGATCGACCGTTTCTTCATGCTTTCTTTTATCCTTTCTGCATTTTTTGATGTCTAAATATTCAAAATCGTCTTCCTTCTTTTTCTGTGCTCGGTCTCTCTGTTTCAGCCTTTTAACCATTGAGCTTTGGCCTGGTTTTTTGTCAATTATCTCTTCTTTTTTTTTCGTTTCTTCATCTTCTCTGGGCCCCATCTCTACGTGGATTTCTTCGGCACGCTTTTCAGCTTCTTCTCCATCAATAGGGTCTGGAGGAGGACTGTTTTTGGCCTGTTTGAGGTCATTCTCCCTTTGAGCTAAAAGTAGTGTCAAATTCTTGAACTGGTTGTCCATGTCCTCCTTCTGTCGAGCCATTTGTTCTGCCAATTCTTTTATTTTTTCATCACCTTCTTCTTTCGGCTCATGTCTTGTCCTTTTCAGCTCAGCCAATTCCAGCTTGAGCTTCGTAATTTTCTCTCCTTTTGCCTTATTTTTTCCTCTCAGTTTGATATTTTTTTTCTTCAGTTTTGCATTCTCGCTCTCCAAGCTCTCAATTTTGGCTTGGAGTTCCTCAGTTTCTTTTCCTATTTCACCTTCTTCAGCTCTGCTTTTCGATGCTGTCCGATTTTGTGGGGTGAAATAAGGCGTAGTCATTCGTGTCGGACTGTCCGGAATGCCGTGACTGAAAGGAGTACCGTGGGGGGTTTCCATAGTCTTCGGTTCTCCTTCGTCCCCGTCCTCGTCTTGTCCACCTTCCTCAGTCCATGATCATTCTTCATCGTCCTTCTTTCAATCAAATTTCTCTCCTTTTCCAGCACGCTTATTTTTAAAATCATGAGCGTGTGTGATCATTTTTGTCTCCGTCCTTGTCATTTTCGGGGTTTTTGGATTAACCTGTCAATATGGCGTTTGTTCAGCAGATATATATGCATGTATGCAGCACATATGTGTATTTTGAAGTGGATATCTAGTAAAGATGCAGTACATATCATTAAAGATGTGTATTTTTCAGTAGATATCCATGTTGTTCACTAGATATCTACTGAACAACATGTTTGCAGCACATACATGCTGTTCAGTAGATATCTACTGAACAACATGTATGTAGCACATATGTGTATTTTCAAGTGGATATCCAGTAAAGATGCAGTACATATCATTAAAGATGTGTATTTTTCAGTAGATATCCATGTTGTTCAGTAGATATCTACTGTATTTTCAAGTGGATATCCAGTAAAGATGCAGTACATATCATTAAAGATGTGTATTTTTCAGTAGATATCCATGTTGTTCAGTAGATATCTACTGAACAACATGTTTGCAGCACATACATGCTGTTCAGTAGATATCTACTGAACAACATGTATGCAGCACATATGTGTATTTTCAAGTGGATATCTAGTAAAGATGCAGTACATATCATTAAAGATGTGTATTTTTCAGTACATATCAATGTCGTTCAGTAGATATCTACTGAACAGCATGTATGCAGTACATATTGGTATTTTCAAGTAGATATACATGATGTTCAGTAGATATCTACTGAACAGCATGTATTCAGCACATATGTGTATTTTGAAGTGTATATCCAATAAAGATGCAGTACATTTCATTACACGTGTATTTTCAGTAAATATCTAATGTAATAAACAGCATGCATGCAGTTCAGATGTGTAATTTCTACAAACAGCATGTAAACACTGGAACAAAGAATGAACACAGAAAAACATACAAAGCAGTACATAGATATCCACTAACCCTGACATCTGGGCCATTATGCAGTGCCAATTTTAGTGTGTCCTTTGTCAATTTGGAAAGATCCCACTTCACAAACCTTGGGGATGCTTCCTCCTTATCTTCCTTGAGCACATTCACATGCTCGCAAAACCAATACTAGACAATTTAAAAGTTTATTAGTAATTATTCAATTTAATTTGGGTTTTCAGATTAAATGGATGTGTGAAAATAGAAATAAGTTATGTTTTGACGTACCAGCAATGTAATAACACACCCTTTCACCTTCTCAGGTTGTAGGGTGTTTTGCCGAATTGATGTCATCAACAAGCTATGAATTGTGTGATGCCAACCATAGGTGTGCATTTGTTCAATACTTTCAACATACTTGTAAAGGCCAAATGCAACAGATTGTCCACTGTTGGGCAGCAAACACGTGCCAAGCAGATACAAGCACAACAAACTCACAACATGCCGAACGTCTTCATCGTTGTCACTTTGCACCGACTCCATGATTGCAGTTTTGATGTCAGCTGTCGACAATCGCTTCCGGTCTTTGCAAATACTGGCCAAATATTCACTTTCCAGCTTGCCATACGAGAAATTGATGGCCTTCTCACTACATTTCAGTCCAAAAATCAGTCTAACATCCGAAACAGCAAACTTTAGATCAACACCTCTAATTTTGAAAGACTCTGTTTCTTCGTTCCAGGTCTTCAGTATTTCGACGATGTTGTCGTCCAATTTCTTGATCATCTCTAATGTGACTCTCTTCTTCAAAATTGAATAAAAAATTGGCCAGAATAGCGTAAGTTGCAGCAATTCAGTGTGTTTTCTTGTCAGAACAATCGTGTCAAGCAACTCGTAGACAAGTTTCAACGATGATCTGTATTGTAGGTAAAATTTACCTACTCTCCCCCTCGTTTCTGTTGTAGTCTTCCTTTCATTTTTTGTTGGCTTTTGGGTTCTTTTAATGGGGGCATCATCGAAGTTACTGTCAGACACATATACTGAAAATACACATGTCGATAGGTTAACATTCAGACGACACATATACTGAAAATACACATCATCATAGGTTAACTGACCAACTACCAAAACAGTATATACAAACACACTGAACACCAAATCTGAACAACAAAACAGAGCAGTACACTTCCAAACATTAATCAAACATTATCTTGTGATTGCAAACACATTATTTGAACAAATATTTTGGAAGAAATCTTATATATACAAACACAGCCAATGTATATACAAACAATTAATAAGAGCAGTACACTGTTTAATGTTTGTCAACTGGGGTTCTGTTAAGTAGATATCCACTGAAGATGTGTCTTTCTCAGTAGATATCTACTTACATTTTCAATTAAATATGTTTTTAATGATATATATGGTCAAGAAATACTCTGCAACAAGTATACAATTCAATCCAGATAGTACATGATATCAACTTAAATTTGCACGACACTGATGTCAAGAAATGAACGGATATCGCCTGAAATTTGTTCTAAATGTAATCAACAGCATATGTACATGATATCCACTTAAATATTTTGAATATAACGACTAGTATATGTACTGCTTACCTTCTTCCTCAACCTTTTCTTTGTAGTCTTTCTCAGGTTCCTTCTCTTTCCCTCTCTCTGCCGATTGTTGTGGTTCCATTGCCGTCTTTGATGGTTTGGACTGTTTGGAACCTGACATTTCACCATCCTTCTTTCTCTTCTCTTGGAACCTGACATTTCACCATCCTTCTTTCTCTTCTCTGAAGACCTCGTGTTCACCATTTCTTCTTCTTTTCGTGTTCGGTGATTTCTCAATTCTTACGGTTATGTTGTTCGTTCTATTTCTAGGCGCCGTTCACTCGCAATTTCCGGCGAATCGGAGTTCTAGGGTTTATGCTCGTGCGATTCTTGCGTGAAAATGGCGGAACAAATGGCAATGAGTAAACTCCAAAGAAGACATAGAGGCTATGATGACGATAGGTTTCGGCATAAATGCAGTACGTGCAGTTGTGCAGTCGCGCAGTCGCGTCATGGCAGTTGTGCATTGGGTTGATCGGTGGCATGGATTTGTAAATTACAAATCTAACGAGGGGCAAAATCGACAATGCCATTTTCGTGGTTTAATTATCCACTGCCATTTAATTGGTTCTTTTATTGGTTTTGTTCAGATGATATCAACTGAATTCGTGTCTTGTTAAGTAGATATCTACTTAAAGGTTTTTTTTTTCCTGTTCAGATGATATCGACCGAAAGTGTCTTGTTAAGTAGATATCTACTTGCCGGTATAAATTTGTGATGTGTCTGTACATTTAATTGGGTCTTCAATAATATACAAGGTCAACAACTAACAAGTTATGACAATTACCTTAATGATATATTGAGTCAATAAATGGACGGCACAAAGTTCCAAGTTTTGTAGAAACGGACATTGAAGGGTTCTGTTCACTGGGTTCTATTAAGATGATATCAATTGAATAGGTGTCCATTTTAAGTAGATATCTACTTAAATGTATCAAATATGATGTGTCTGTACATTTTCGTAGTATCAATGAACGATGGACATTTAATTGGATTTTTAATGATATACATGGTCAATAACACACAGAAACTTTAATTTTGTATGTACGAACACATTGTTTCAACAATTTTTTGGAGGCTTTCACATCAAATAATATCCACAGCACACAAATTTAATGGATGAACATATGGGCAGAACAACTGCGACTAGAAGCACTGAAGTTATATTGCAGAGTTCTTCTAACAATGTGCATTGCAGAAGCACAGATTTTGCATGCCAACAATCTAACTTCGCTGCTAACTAACCAATGAGAGGTTCCATAAATGCATGCTTGCTTGTTCAGTAGAACTGGTTCTTGCCACATATAAGACAGTAGATATGTTGTTCCCAACAGTGATATCGGTAAGGTAATTGTAGAAAGTTTCATTAGACATGTGGAAAGTCTTCCCAGAGAATTAAGGAGAATTAAGGGGAAAAGGGCTCGTCAATGTACAATTCTTTGACAATTGTGAGGCCGGCCCTCTCTGCAGAAATAATTCATGTTGGCTTTGTGGCTTATCCAATGCCAGCTCTGGATACAATTGCAATGCATATCAACATGCTTTGTGGCAAAAACCAGCTCTGGATGCAATTCCAATGCATATCAATATGCCTTGTGGCAAGAACCAGCTCTAGATGCAATTCCAATGCATATCAACATGCCTTGTGGCAAGAACCAGCTCTGGATGCAATTCCAATGTATATCAACATGCCTTGTGGAGGCTTACACATGAAATAATATCCACAGTAGTAGATATGTTCAAAACAGTATATACGTACACACTGAACTGAACAGGCAATACAAGATGCAAACAGCATAGTACATTTTATGAAACAGTTCATACATATTCACCTAAGGATTTGTATTTCCAATTAGATATGTACTGAAATGTTAAACAAATTACACATCAAATAATATCCACAGCACTCAAATATATATACAAAACAGTATATACAAAGCAGTTTCTACATCTTCATATTTAGGGCCAGCAGTGTCCCCCCCTTTACCACTGTTTTTCATTCACTCAAACTTTTAGCCTCCTGCGATCCTTTATCCTCTCTGCCTTTTTTGATGTACAAATATTCGAAATCATCTCCCTTTTTTTTCTGTGCTCTGTCTCTCTGTTTCAGCCTTTTAACCATTGAGCTTTTGTATGGTTTTTCTATCAATTTTCTCTTTTTTTTTTGGTCTTTTTCACCTTCTTTGGGCCCAGTCTCTCCATGCATATGTTGGGGACGCTGTTCAGTTTCTTCTGCAGAAACAGGGTCCAGAGGAGGACTGTTTTTGGGCTGTTTGACCTCATTATCCCTCTGAGATAAAAGTAAGGTCAAATTCTTGAAGTTGTTGTCCATGTGTTCCTTTTGCCGAGCCATTTGTTCGGCCAATTCTTTTATTTTCTCCTCCTTCCTCTTTTTTCGGCTCATCACTTGTCCTTTTCAGCTCAGCCAATTCCATTTTCAGTTTTGCAATTTTCTCTCCTCTTTTCTTACTTTTTCCTCTCAGTTTCATAATTTTATTTTTCAACTTTGCGTTCTCGCGCTCCAAGCACTCAATTTTCGCTTGTAGTTTTTCATTTTCTTTTCTTATTTCACCTTCTTCACCCCCGCTTTTAGATGCAGTTCTAGTTTGTGGCATGAAATACGGCATATTCAACCGGTCCGAACTGGCCGGAACGCCGTCAGTGAAATGAGTGTCGTGGGGGGGGGGGGTCGCCATACTCTCCGGTTCGCCTTCGTCACCGGCCTTCTCATACTCTTCATCTTCCTCACTCCACGATTCTTCTTGATCGTCATTCTTTTGTTCAAATTTCTCTCCTTTCCCACCACGCTTGTTTTTTAAATCATCAACGTGTGTGATCATTTTCGTCTCAGTCCTCGTCATTTTCATCGTATTTGGATTCACCTGTCAACATGCCGTTTGTTCAGAGGATATCACTAAACAGATTTGTAATTTCAAGTTTACATATGTGCATTTTCATTAGATATGTACTAAGTGGATATCCACTGAACATTTAAGTGGATATCTACTGAACATTTTCAGTAGATATCCACTGAACATTAAAGTTGTATGCAGTACATCTTTAAGTGGATATCTACTGAAAATGTCTACAACATGTATGCAGTAGATCTTTAGTATCTTTAAGTAGATATCTACTGAGCAGCATGTATGCAGCACATATGTGTATTTTGAAGTGGATATCAAATAAAGATGCAGTACATATCATTAAAGATGTGTATTTTTCAGTAGATATCAATGCTGTTCAGTGGATATCTACTGAACCGCATGTATGCAGTACATCTTTAAGTTGATATCTACTGAAAAATAATACAACATGTATGCAGTAGATCTTTAGTATTTTGAACTAGATATCCACTATCAACTAAACAGATTTGTAATTTCAAGTAAATATACATTACATACGTGTATTTTTCAGATGATATCTAGTAAACAGATTTGCAATTTCATGTAGATATCTACTAGATTTGTAATGTATGCATTACATACATTATTTGAGAGGAACAAAAAATGAACAGAAAAACCTATAAAACAGTTTATATCTACTAACCCTGATATCTGGGGCATTATGTTCCTCGTTCAGTGCATTTTTTAGTGTGTCCGTTGTCAATTTTGAGAGATCCCACTTGACAAACCGTGGGGATGCTACCTCATTATCTTCCTTGATGACATTGACATGCTCGCAAAACCAATACTACACAAAATAAACAGTTTATTAGTAATTATTCAATTATTAACAGCTTCAAATAAGTTTGGACGGGTCGTACCAGCAATGCAAGAACACACCCTTTCATCTTCCCAGGCTGACAGGAGTTTTGCTGAATTGATGTGATCAACAGGCTATGAATTGCGTGATGCCAAGCATAGGTGTGCATTTGCTCAATATTTTCAACATATTTGTATATCTCAAATGCCACAAACACTCCACTGTTGGCCAGCAAACACGTGCCAATCAGATACAAGCACAACAAACTCACAACATGCCGAACGTCTTCATCGTTGTCACTTTGCACCGACTCCATGATTGCAGTTTTGATGTCAACTGTCGACAATCGCTTCCGGTCTTTGCAAATACTGGCCAAATATTCACTTTCCAACTTGCCATACGAGAAATTGATGGCCTTCTCGCCACATTTCAGTCCAAAAATCAGTCTAACATCCGAAATAGCAAACTTCAGATCAACACCTCTAATTTTGAAAGACTCTGTTTCTTCGTTCCAAGTCTTCAGTATTTCGACGATGTTGTCGTCCAATTTCTTGATCATCTCCAATGTCACTCTCTTCTTCAAAATTGAATCAAAAATTGGTCAGAATGGCGTAAGTTGCAGCAATTCAATGTGTTTTCTTGTCAGAACAATCGTGTCAAGCAACTCGTAGACAAGCTTCAACGATGATCTGTATTGTAGGTAAAATTTACTTACTCTCCGGCTTGTTTCTGTTGTAGTCTTCCTTTCATTTGTTGTTGGCTTTTGGGTTCTTTTAACGGGGGCATCATCGAAGTCACTATCAGACACATATACTGAAAATACACATGTCGATAGGTTAACATTCAGACGACACATATACTGAAAATACACATCATCATAGGTTAACTGACCAACTACCAAAACAGTAGATACAAACACACTGAACACCAAATCTGAACAACAAAACAGAGCAGTACACTTCCAAACATTAATCAAGTAGATATCCACTGGTGTTTAGTATATATCACTAAAGATGTATATTTTCAAGTAGGTTTCCATTACATATGTGTATTATCAGTTGATATGTACTAAAACAGCATGTACTGAACATTTTTAGTAGATATCTACTGAACATTTTCAGTAGATATCTACTGAAAACGTACACAACATGTATTCAGTACTTCTTTAGTATTTTCAAGTAGATATCCACTGGTGTTTAGTAGATATCACTAAAGATGTATACTTTCAAGTAGGTTTCCATTACACATGCTTATTTTCAGTTCATATGTACTAAAACAGCATGTATGCAGTACACATGCATATTTTTAAGTAGATATCTACTGAACATTTAAGTTGATATCTACTGTACATTTTTTCAGTAGATATCCACTGAACATTTCAGTTGTATGCAGTATATCTTTAAGTTGATATCTACCGAAATTGTATACAACATGAATGCAGTACATCTTTACTATTTTCAAGACAGGCTGATGAAACATATACTAAAAAAACACATGTTGATAGGTTAACATTCAGATGATATCAACTGAATATACAGTTTTTCTCAGACGATATCCACTTAATATTGCACGACACAGTTTCACAAATCAACGGAAATTGACTAAACCTTTTTTCTAAACTAATTCAACAGTTCATGAGTTTTCATATCCCACACATTCTCCATATGAGACGTAATCATGATGATAGTAGATGATATCCAATCCAGAGTATATTTAGAGGATATCCACTTACATTTGCACTATATCAACAGTATATTGAGATGATATTCACTTAAAATTTTTGAATAAAACGACTAATATATGTCCTGCTCACCTTCTTGCTCAACCTCTTCGTTGTAGTCTTTGTCTTGTTCCTTCTCCTTCCCTCTCTCTACTGAATGTTGTGGTTCCATTGCCCTCTTTGATGATGGTTTGGACTGTTTCGAACCAGACGTTTTAATATGGTTTTTTTTCTTCTCTGAAGACCGCGTGACCACCATTCTTCTTCTTATGGTTTTCGGCGTGACCACGTTTCAATGTCTAAGGGTTTTATAGTTCGTTATGTTTGTAGGCACCGATCGCTTCCAATTTTACGGTGAAAATCGGTGGAAATCGACGACAATCGACGAAAATCGTCCGTTGGATATCTAGGGTTTATGGGAGTTCTGTTGCGTGAAAATGGCGGAAGTTGGGATTGATCATGACGATAGTGCTGTAGGGATTGATGATGACGAGGGCGGGAAGGTCGTGCAGGCGTGCGCGCAAGGGTCGCGTCGTGCTCTAGCTGTCGCGTTTGGTGACGTTGTGCGGCGGGAGTAGCGGTTGTAAGGGGATGGCATTCTTTTGTAAATTACAAATCTTCTGAGGGGCAAAATCGGAAATCTCATTTTTCATGGGGGTTTTGGGCTGGTCAAAAAGTCAATGGTTCTTGAAAAGGAAAAAATTAGAAATTTAGGAGTGGAGAAAATTTTTCCCTAAAAATTATTGGTATAATTTGTAACTTTATCACACAGATAGGTGTGAATATATTTATTTTAGATTTAGGAGAAATGCAATCATGAGAAACCGAGTAGTTACACAAAGCGAAATTTAACCAGAGTCAAATATTTAAGTGAAATAGGGTTTAATTTTTTTTAAAATACTTATAATTTTTTATAAAAATAAAATTTTAAAAATAAAAGATAATAAATATAGTGATTGAATCAAAATTATTATTTTCTATTTGAAGTAATATATTAAAAAAACTAAGGGAGTCAATTTAAAAGGGCCGGCAGTCTCATTTTTCTGTCAATTTGTTCGTTTGCATCGACACAGTAGTTGCGAAATGGTCAGAAATCTTCTCTACGATAAGATGTCCATCTGCATAGATTCTTCAGTGCTCAGCAATTTCTTAGATCTCTGTAAACTCAGCAATGGATGTCTTGAGATCTCGATGCCGGCACGATGTTTTCCTGAGTTTCAGCGGCCAAGACACCCGCAGGAGCTTCACCGATCACCTCTATTCAGCTCTGGTCCGAGGAGGGCTAACCACATTCCGAGACGACGAGGAGATCGAGAGAGGGGAAGTCATTAAATTGGAGCTGCTGAGGGCGATTCAACAATCTAGGTTTTCGATTGTGGTATTCTCGAGAAACTACGCTTCCTCGAGCTGGCGCCTGGATGAACTCGTGGCGATAATTGACGAATGCCGAAGATCGCGCTCCGAGCATAGGGTTTTACCTGTTTACTATGACGTTGATCCATCGGAAGTGGGGGGGCAGAGTGGGAGTTTCGAAACGGCGTTCACGAAGTATGAAAAACGAATCGAGGCGGAGGAAGATGCAATTGAGAAGCGTAAACGGAGGGAGAAGGTGGATGAGTGGAAGAAGGCACTCAAAGAAGCAGCGGATTTCGCCGGGATGGAACTGAAAAATCAAGCTAGTGGGTAATTCTTTTTCAACATCCTTTCCTCTAACCAATTTAACAATGGGAAAGTTATTTATTTACTATTGAATTTAATTTGGCTTGATGATTTTTGAAGGGAAGAACTTTTTCAACTTTAGTTATGAACTTTCTATCGATATGGATTAAATTCTACAGAAAGATGTTTTGACGCCTTGGATGAAATCCCAACCTTTCTGTGTGCGTGTGGTGTCTATAGAAAGGGGTGTGTGTATGGATTAAACTCTATAGAAAGGCATGTGTTTGGGGTGTCGTTGTGTGTATTAACACCTGAACTTTTAGTCCTAGTTGTTTTTAAGCCAATTATGCCCTTAACGTTGATGTTAAAAACATGGTCTACATCCGAGATTTTACTGGCTCAATCTAACTAAATAAATAAATTAATTGGTGATAAAAAATGTAGTTCGGTTTCAAAATTTCAAAAATTAATAAAACAAATTAGGGAGAACCCGTAATAAACATGGCTTGCTATCGGGTTTGGAAGTTTGTCGCGTGTAGGATGGCTTACAGTGACAAGGAATTGTGCTGAAAATCTCTGCGATTGAAGACCACAATGGTTAAACGAAGTTTGATAGACAAAGATGATTTCATAGTTACAAGAATCAAGTTTTTGGTTTTAAAATCTTTTCTTTTCGTTTTCTTGGCCATAAATTCGTTTTCTGTTTATTGAGTCAGTGTTGGTGGATTTCATGTTAAGGAAAGACTCTTTGATTAATTAAATATTAAAATGAAAAACTGATAGGTTAAGTTTTAGGAAAAGATCAATCCATAGGATATATAATTAATTTTCCCTTGATTTTATGATATTTTTTAATTTTGTTAGTGTCTATATTAAACCCATTGTTATTTGAGGTTCAAGCTCCATTAAGCCGCTAAGATCTTCTTGGAGCCTAAGGGCGAGGCACAAGGCGAGGGGCGGGGTTTATTGAATTAAAGCCACTGTTGTTAAAGGCGCAGCGCAGCGCACCCTCCGGGCTTCGCCTAGGGTTAGGCGACCAACTTCCAGAAGTCGCGCGACTTGCTCGCATGAGTGCAAGGCGAGCCTTGAGCCTTAGGCGCGCTTGCGAAGATCTTGAAGTAAACCTAAGTTAATAAATACCCACCTTTTGTTCTGTGAAGAGATCAATCAGCTGCTATCCATCCCGATCGAACAAACCTCATCGCTAGGGCTGGCGATTCGTGTAATAGGTCGTATAACAGGTTATTACATGATAAGACCCAAACACGAATACGATACGATAAACATATTGTGTTAGACTACCCAAACACGAACACGACACGAAAATTATCGTGTCAACACGACACGATTACACGAAACCTATCAGGCAAACACGACACGATAAGACTTGATAGGTTTCTATTACACATTAACATATCCATTACACGTTAACCCATTACACATTAATGACCTATTAAGTTGACACCATGTTAACAAAATTTATTTACAAAAAAAAAAAAAAGAAAAAAAAAACCCAACACAAACATCATTCACATAACACCACCAAATATGGAATATCTTAAATTAATTGTCAATAGATCCATAATATTTAATAATTTGGAGGTGTAAAAATAATTTATTAAATTAACGGGTAACCTATTAGATCTCAGGTTGTCGTGTAACCTGAATACACGAAATTCTTATCGTGTCTTATCGTGTAACCTATCGGGTTATCAAGTCAACTTGATAACCTGTACTATTTCTTATCGTGCTATCGTGTCTGATATGATAACGACCCGATACCTGATAAGCAAAATCCAGATTTGATAATTTCATGTCGGTCTCGTGCCATGTCATCGTGTAAATACCCGTGCCATCTCCATCTCCATCCCCATCCCCCATAAAAAAAAAAAAAAAAAAAAAAATTATATACATATATATAGATATTATTTAATATGTATATATATGTACATATGTATAAAAAATAATACATATTCCATAGAATACATATAAAAATAAAATAAAGATATTTTTTGCAAATTTTATAATTTATGCATTTAAGGTCTTCGTTTATAATTTATATATTTTGTAATTCTGATAATTTTTTAAGTACCCAATTCACCCCCCCTCTTAGGTATTCCACTGGGCTAACAATACACACACACACACACACACACACACACACACACATATATATATGTGTGTGTGTGTGTGTGTGTATTGTTAGCCCAGTGGAATACCTAAGAGGGGGGGTGAATTGGGTACTTAAAAAATTATCAGAATAAAAACTTCAATAAATTAAATAATTAATTTTTATTCGTAAATTAATTATTATCTTTATATCACAACTGAAATAATTAATCAACTAGGTGCACACACAAACAACAAAAATAGTAAAGTAAATATTGCAGCACACCAAGATATATCCTGGTTCACCAAGTTACTCTTGGCTAGTCCAGTTCTTCGAGCCCCATTGAGATTCGCACCAACTAATTCTCAAGATCCCTTTAAAGGTAGGAACCAAACCCTCACACCGATTCTTTTATAGGCTCAGAATCAACATTTACACAATCCTTTTCCCAAGTTAATGAATAACCTCTACTTTTTACAAATTCAAGAATAACCTATCTTTTTACAAACTAAAGATTAACCTAATTCTTTTTATACTTTAGGCTCAAGAATCAAAATCTCACAAAACACTTCAACTATCATTTTATCTGGTAAGGATTGAATCGTTACAATTTTCACTCAAAACGCAATTCTATCTAGGAAGAATCACTACCTCAATCTCTTTACAGGAAGAGACTGAAACCCGGCTACCCCTGATTAAATACCCCCAACAGTATTTAACCCGTCACACTACTTACCAATACAAATTGATAAGCAGGATATCTCACTCAGAGCTTCTACCACCCTAGATAAATAATAATTCAATTAATATCCCAACTAGTGATAGAAAAATATGAGATATGACAATCTTATTTTAAACAAGATATGAGTAGCAAATAATGGAGTACGTAATCAGATTCAAGAAATAATTTATAAAAATATTTTCTTCAAAAATCAGAAACAATTTCTAAAGATCAATTTCCAATAAGATAAATAAGTAATACAATGATAGAATATAATTGAAAAGATCTCACCCGAAATCCACAGAAAGAATAATTAGAACGATGTAACTTCAAATCCGGTAGCAACAAAGATTAATAATAATTGATCTTCAAGATCACTCTTAGAAAAACTCACAAACTTTCAGAAAGATAACTCTTAGAAAAGCTCACTCTTATGATATAATATGATTTCTCTTGTTAGATCTAATCTCACTTTTTTTAATAATGAAAAACGCAGGTCTATTTATATGGGAAATAAATCAGCTCTCTAACGGTTAGTTCTCATGTGTCATGACATTTAAATGCTCTCTTAGACCCTTTATATCATTATGACTTCATTTTAGTTCAATTCACTTAATAAATATTTCAATTAAATCTCCCAAATATTTCTCAAACTCAATTAATTTGAATAAAATCAAGGGAAAAATACCTGGAGGACCCAAAAATACCATCAAATTACCAGTTAAACCCACTAATTAGATAATAAACCAAGAAATCTCAAGTTACATATTATTTGCACAACGCAGTCCCAAAAATCTGATCTGTACACTTTCCATTGACAGATTTGCCCTTGTAGTATATGCGGCAATAATGTTTCTTTAATAAGGATTGAGAGTTTCCATATTCAATAAAATCATTTTATTAAAATAAAAATAACTATTACTGTACATATTTTTTTTTATAATTTAATTATATATTCAGATTCGTCTAAATAAGATTTTCAAAACAATATCTAATTCACTATTTTTTTTCATTAATTTTCAGTTTTCACATTCATGTTACATGTAACATGATATTTCCAGAATTTTTGAATGTTACATGTAATAAGGTGTAGTTATCAACTTTTTTTTTTTTGGGGGAGGGGGGGGGGGGGGGAGGGATTGATATTGAGTTGGTTTTAATGTAACATGCAACATTGATGTTACATGTAACATTAATGATACGAAATTCATCATAATCTTTTTGAATGTTACATGTAATATTCGTGTGCATTATATTAAATATATCTAAAAAATGTGATTAATTAGTTTCAATTTTTACATACATGTTACATGTAACATGTTATTTTCAGTATATGCGGCAATAAAATTTCTTTAATAAGGATTGACAGTTTCCATATTTAACAAAATCATTTTATTAAAATATTGTATACATTTTTTTTACAATTTAATTATATATTCAGAATTGTCTAAACAAGATCTTTAAAACAATATCCAATTCACTATTTTTTTTTATTAGTTTCAGTTTTCACATTCATGTTACATGTAATATGATATTTCTAGAATTTTGAATGTTACATGTAACAAGGTGTAGTTATCAATTTTTTGGGGGGGTTTTGATGTTTGGGATGGTTTTAATGTTACATGCAACATTGATGTTACATGTAATATTAATGATATGAAATTTATCATAATCTTTTTGAATGTTACATGTAACATTTGTGTGCATCATGTTAAATATGTCCAAAAAATGTGATTAACTATTTTCAATTTTCACATTCATGTTATATATAACATGATATTTTCAGAATTTTTGAATGTTTACATGTAACAAAGTGTAGTTACCACATTTTTTAGGGAAATTTGATGTTGAGTTGGTTTTAATATTACATGCAACATTGATGTTACATGTAACATTAGCATTAATGATATGAAATGCATCATAACCTTTTTTAATATTACATGTAACATTCATGTGCATCATGTTAAATATGTCCAAAAAATGTGATTAACTAGTTTTAGTTTTCACATTCATGTTACATGTAACATGATATTTCCAGAATTTTTAAATGTTACATGTAACAAAGTGTAGGTACAAACTTCTTTTGGGGGGTTTGATATTGGGTTGGTTTTAATGTTACATGCAACATTGATGTTACATGTAACATTAATGATACGAAATTCATCATAACATTTTTGAATGTTACATGTAACATTCGTGTGTATCATGTTAAACATGTCCAAAAAATATGATTAACATTTTATTTGAAAGAGAATATTCATCAATTTTTTTTTTTTTTTTTTTTTTTTTTCACATGGAAATCTGAGGAAAAAACGAAACAAATTGTGCACATGAATATTAGTATTGTTTACCAAATTTAGCTCTACTATATAAGGAGTCTACATTACCACATATAATGCAAGGGGTATTTTCGTCACAAAAATAGCAAAAAGACTGTTGGGTGCACATGAATATTAGTGGGTTTATTTAGTAGTTTTGGCCGCAATTTGAGACCATTCAGTTAACGTCCCTAAAATCAATTTTACATGCCAAATTGAGAAATATCAATATTTAATGAACCATATCAATAAGATTTAATTAATATATGAACCATATTTTAAATACCTTAAAAATCCCCGAAATCTCTCTCAAATCCTAACAAAAAACGGCTACTTTTGGATATAATCTCGGATAAAACAGAATCCTGAAACAGTGCGTCCAGTCAATCGGCCGGTCGACTGCCAGATTCAGGTTGTAGCCAAGGATGTTTTTCGATCAACCTGTCTGTCGACTTGTAGATGCAGAGAGTTCGTTTTTCCTTAACCGATCGACTTATCGGTCGACTTGTAGATTTAGGGAGTTCAACTCATCTTGGTCAGTCAACTTGTCAGTCGACTCATAGATTCAAAGACTTCATGCTGCTTGGTCCGGTTGACTTACCAGTCAACTTGTGTCTTCTGGATCTTTTCTCTGAACTCGTTTTTAATTTTTTTTTTTTTACGTTTTCGCTCCTTTAACCATTTTCTTTTCAAAATAAGATCCACTAATCTTCTTATATTATATTTTAGCCATTTAAAATTATTTTTTTTCAAATCACGTATTAGAGCAAATAATTTCACTTAATCAAAACACACATAAACAATAAAAACTTTTTGTGCAATGTGTGTGTTCCTAATTGGGATATTAAGAGTTGAAATTCACTTGGGTTGTTTTTTCTAATTTCTTCAAACTCTTAATTTTTCAATATCTTCAA
This sequence comes from Eucommia ulmoides, assembly GCA_016647705.1. NCBI lineage: Eukaryota > Viridiplantae > Streptophyta > Magnoliopsida > Garryales > Eucommiaceae > Eucommia > Eucommia ulmoides. Next base: position 235,492 of record JAENRU010000476.1, read on the forward strand.
CATCATTGTTTAGTATCCATTTAATTTGCATCATCTTCATCATTGGAACTAAAATAACTGAAACACTCAATTAAAATAGTTAGTTTCATCAAAATATCAACACTTAATTATTCATTAAAATCTTATGATCAACATGTATATTTCTCTCTATATATATATGTGTATGTCACTACAAGAAAAATGGGTTTTGGCTACAATTTTTTTTTTGTAGCTAAAGCCCTAATTTTGTAGCGAAAACGTTTTAGCGACGAAAAAATTACTGTTCCAATTTCATAGCCTATGTGCCGTAGCAGAAGGTTTTTGGTGACGAATTGTTAGTTCGTCGCGCAAGACTACTATTTTGCGACAAATCATTTCGTAGCTAATAAATTCATTTCATAGCCAAAGAGTAATTAAAAATCACAGGGACAATTTTTTGGCGACGAAAATTTTCGTCACCAAAAAATAACTAAAATGGCGGGAATTCTTTTGGCAACGAAATTATTTTTGTAGCCAAAAAATAATTTTTTTAAAGAAATACATTAGCTACAAAAATAAAATTTGTAACAAATTATTCTACTTAAAGCTATGAATGTCAATTTATAGTCATCAACCAATCAATAAAAAATAACCAAAACTATACAATTGTATTAAAAATTAAATAGTCAAAATATATCAATATTCTTAAACATTAATATGACAAAAAACAAAAAAACAAAATGTTATACGAAACATCATTACAAAATAACTGAGAAACAAGTTATAGATTATAAGCGATATCCATTGCCCATTTGCCCTCTGATGTGTGATTCGATGTAGATCAATCCTATCCCGAGCCTGCAATTATTGAATTTACATCTATATCACATACAATAATTGACCATCAAGGTATAAATTGAATTAGAATAATAGAAATACCATTTTTCGAAATATTGTGCCGAATGACCTTGAGCCCAAAACATGAATCTGTGAACACAAATAGAGAAACAAAAACCAAAACACAGGAACAGAAACAAAGAAACAGAAATAGAAATGCAAATGGAAACAAAAACTGAAACATCAAACAGAAACAGCAAAACAGAAACAGCAACAGAAACAGAGAATAGCAGCAAAAACAAATAACAGGGATAATTCATGTTCCCAGTCAGCCAAAGATTTCAGGAAAATATATAAAAACTTGAAAACAAACAACAGTGCACAAATACATCACCTTTTTTTTTTTTTTTTATTTGAACAACAACCATATAGTAATTCTAGGAAATAAAATGTTCTAAATCCACATCAAAACTATAAATTTAAAGAAGATACAGGATAGAGTAACCTGATCAAGTATAAGAGATTATTCCCTTTACGCATCTTTAGCAGCCTCAATCTTTTTGGTTAACCTTAGCTGTCTTGGACACCAATTTCTTCAGCACCAGTTGACGAAGTTTTTGAAGGAGGTGCCTCGGAACATGCCCTCAGCACAACTTCATTCTTCCAAACACGATGAAGACGCTTCTTGGCGTTAGAACCAGCTTCAGTTGGCAAAGGAAATAGTTTCCCAAAATTCCAAAAAAAAATTAACAATTAAACGAACAAATTTTAACAGGAATTAAATCGCAACGAAGATCAAAATCGAAACGAAATAACAGGATGAGAACGAGACACAACGTCCTAGATCGCCTCAACTCAAATCATTTCGACTGAAATCGTTTCGATTCAAATCGTTGAAGATCTGAAGATAAAAAATGTAACTAACGTTGAAGGTAGAATCATAGATCTGAACAAAGAGGAAGGCAGCGAACAAACGCAAACATAGGTGAAGATCGAAACAAAATAGTTCTGAGCATAAAATCAAACCTTTCATCCGCAACTTCGATCTCAAAATCAGTCGACATAACGACGGCGAACGGCGAACGGCGCACGACGTAACAACGGCGAACGGCGTAGAAGCGATGCCCTCTTCGATTTGAAAGATTTGGTTGTGAAAACTTAGATCGAAGTTGATAGCAAAAAAACTATGATCCGTGCTCAAAATCCTCAAAGAAATCGCATCAGTTTCGGCAACTGACGGGGAGATTTTGGACGGCGGCTTGAAACTCTCTTTCTCTAAGCAAATGTGTTTGGGCTTAGGTTGTGTCAAATGACTTAGGTTTTGTTCGCTACTAAGGCGGGGAACAAAATTTTGAAGAGCGGGAAAATTTTTTGTTGACAAACATTTGGTTTCGTGCTATTTTGAAAACATTTGGATTAAAAAAAATATTATTATTTTTTAATTTATTTCATTATTTCCTTTAAAATTTGTTTTTTTTTTTTTTTCATTATTTTCTTTAAAATTGTAGTTGAATTATAATAAAATAAAATATTATGTGTTTAATTCAATTTTTATTTTTAGGACACTAATTTTAGTTCTTATATATTATATTTAAATGATATTTTTTTATTACTAATTTAATTTTATTTGCGCCAACTCAAACCATACACATTTGTGACAAATTCAAAAATTTATTGTGCAATCTATGTATTTGGTTCTAGGTCGTCGATTAGAGGGTTGGCTAGGCAGTGGAGGGATGAGATCGAGGGAGAGGAATGAGAGAACTAAAGGGTTTGGGTGTGGGTATGAGGAGAGCATGGGGGAAAATTGACAAAAAGAGAATTTTTTTTTTCCAGCCAATGTAATAGTGGGAAAGTGGGCGCCAAAATCATGGTGGGGGAGGGAAAACAATTGGCGACGAAACTCATTTGTAGCCCAATATCGGATATAGGCAACCACTTTGGTACGAAACCACTTTCGTCTCAGATATAGTAGGGGGTAATTAATCGCGACGAAAGTGGTTCGTCGCCAAATAAAAACATATCTCGTGCTAAATTGGCGACGAAATATTTTCGTCGCCAATACGCTAGCGGAAAAATTTTTCTTTTTTTTTTTTATTTGGTGCCAAGAATTGATCGGACCAATAGCGACGAATTCTAAAATTTCGTTGCCTATTAACAACCTATGGCTACAGAATTGCACTTCATCGCCAAAGGAGGTCACATTTGGTTACAATTGTTCATTTTGTAGCCAACAGACACATTTGGCGATGATTATTGTGTCGTCGCCAAAAAAATTCGTAACTGAATCATGTTTTTCTTATAGTGTGTGTGTGTGTGTCTCTCTCTCTCTCTCTCTCTAAACTTATTCATGGAGGTCGTGGATTTGGGTTTCTAATAACCAATCGAATCCCTTTGTAGAAGTTGATATATATATAAATGAGTAGTAATAGATCATCGTCTTCTGTTTGTTTACAAATAAAACACCCAAAACAAAAACAAAGTAATTTCTCTCTCTTAGAAACCCACATTGAATTTAACTGGGTTTCATCACCATCCTCGCCGAAAGAATGCCCCGGATGGAAAACTATCGCCTCCACCCTCCTCACTGAGTAGCTGCCCGATCTACTGCACCGACCAGACCTCGACAACGTCCTCATCGGAGATGACAACGACTCCTCGTCACCAGACGAAGAAATCACAAAATCCTGGAGCATTGTTAAAAATTATGATTAATACATTTTATTAGGGAAAATTTGTTAAAAAAAAAAAATCTACAAAAAAAAAAAAGTTATTGTTTATAAAAAAAAATGATAATTTTTTTTTTTTTAAAAAAAGAAGCCAATTTCGGCCATGGGAGGGCCAAAATCATATTTGATTCCGGCAATGGCAGCGCTGGAATTGGCTTCCGCCCACCCCCCTCCAATATATATATATATATGTATGTATGTATAAAAAAATAATACATATTACATAGAATACATATAAAAATAAAACACGGATATTTTCTGCAATTTTTACAATTTATGCGTTTAAGGTCTTTGTTTATAATCACTATAAGAAAATTGATTTTCAGTTACAAATTAATTCGTAGATAAAACTTTAAATCTCATAACGAAATCGATTCGCGAATAATACCGAAAAATTGACTGAAAAATAAGAAAAAAAACTCAATATAGATTAATGATAAAACTGTTTAGCTATCAAGCGGTGTTACAAACATTATGAACGAAGACCTTAAATGTATAAATTATAAAATTTGCAGAAAAGATCCTTATTTTATTTTTATATATATTCTATAGAATATGTATTATTTTTTTTATACATATGTATATATATTATTATATATATAATATATATACAACATATTAAATAATCTCTCTCTATATATATATATAATATTTCTTTAATTGGGGATGGGGATGGGATGGGGGGATGGGAGGGGGGGGGGGGGGGGGTTGCCAAGGTTGCAGTCCCAAATTGTAAAACTGCCCGTGACACAACTGGTTTTACAAACAAACCAAAAAAAAAAAAAAAAAAAAACCCAAAGAAACCGGTTGTAACACGGTTGGATTGACCCATATTAGTAAATAAACTGAAAAGATACTTACTTTTGTAATTTGAAATTTTTTTAGACCCATATATGTAAAGAACTCGGGGGGAGAGAACATCTTTTGTGTACACGTGATAAGAGCGAACAAACATCTACTAGTTTTCTACCTAATTTGTTTCATCCCTAATAGCAAAAATATATAAAATACCCTATAAGAATATCTAATATTTTATTTAAGTATAAAAATTAAAAAAAATATATATATATTTTAAAATAATAATTGACCCTTAAATTTTTTAAAATCAAATTAAATGATTCCTTTTTATTTTTAATAATTGAAATCTATTTCATATTTTCAATTCTTGAGTTAAATTTGCAATATAACAATATTATAAATTATTCTATTTTTTTTTGTTGTGCGTCTGGCTTCGCTTAAGTTAGCGCCTCGCCTTACGCCTTGCTCCTAGGCTCTAGGGGACCTTGTGCGCCTAGAGTCTTGAACAACTATGATTAAAGCACATGTGTACGTTAAAATTTTAAAATATTTTATACTATAAATCTTATTTAAGGTATAACGTATAAGGTAGTCTATTTGTATGATATTTCGCACTACACATTACATATCTCTATTTGTTAGAACTTAGACCATGTTATCAATTTTTCAATTAATGGATAGAACAATTGAAAAGATTGAAGAAATTACACAATAAAACAAATTAAGTAATAGATGAATTGAAACATATGTAAAGCAATGGAAATAATATAATCTAATCTATGAGAATCATTAAAGTATCATAACTTTTTAGTAAATGGGCGCGCCATACGAGGGCCTTGGGCTTGAGTAAGCCCACGAGGTGCGAGCCTTATTGAAGCGCCTGGGTTTGCAGTTTGCACCAAGAGAGGGCCTAATGAGCCTTTGGCGTAGGTGCAACCCTTGCATAAGTTATCAAAAAATAAAAATAAAAAGGAAGGTGGCGTTTGGTAACCGTTTCTGTTTCAATTCCAGCAGTGAGATGAGAATGAGATGGGATGGGATAGGAATTTTGTTTTCTTTTTGGGAGTAGAATTGCGTTTGGTAACGATAATTTTTTTTTTTGTTTTGGGAAGGGAATTGTGTTTGGTAACGATTTTATCCTAAAATCCTTTTTTTTTTTTTTTCTCTTTTCAGTTTTGGTCTGACGGCGGTGGCGCCGTCGCCGGACGGCCGGCGACGGTTCTCCGGCGTCGGAGACGGCGGTGCTCCCGCCGGCGATGACCGGACGGCGGTGGCGCCGTCGCCGGCGATTGCCGGAAGTGGCCGGAAAAATTCCGGCCGGGATGGTGACCGGCGGCCGGCGGCGGCGGCGGCGGCAGGCGGTGGTCGGCCGGTAGGTGAATAGTGATCATGGGTTTTGGGAATGGAATGAGAATAATGAGAAACAACTTTTTTTTGTTTCTCATTTCTTAAGAAAAAAGTGGGCACAATTCTCAAATGGGAATGAAATAGAAACGGAAACAAAAATTACCAAACGCAATTCCCAAACAGAATTCCCAAAAATCTGGGAATGGAATGGGATGGAAATGGTTACCAAACGGGGCCGAAGTGACTCTCTATACAAAATATGTCATATTATTATTTTATTGAAATTCTAAAATAGATGATAAATTTATGCACTTAATTGATAAGTTTCTGACAGAAAATCTATAAAAAAAATATTTTGAATTTATATCTGAGAAATATATGGCTTGACAAATACCACACATTTATGTACTTCCTTTATGTCTGATGGGTTTGCGTGGTAATTGTATAAGGTTGTATGGGGACCATTATGTATGACCTGCCCTTATTGTCTTTAGAAATGATTATTACTTGTATTGATAGATTTTGTGCAAGTCAATATATATGTTAAAAAAGAAAGGAAGAATAAAAGAGGAAAATGTAACCATCCATCCGGTAGGAAAATGTCTAGACGTAGTGAAATGATTCGTTTTCCTTATCAGTCATTTGCAAGTTTACACACTAGCTTCGAGGCTTGACATATACACTTTGAAATGGCAGGTATGAATCGAAATTCATTTAGAAAATTGTTGAAGTGATCCGGAATAAACTTGATCGACCCGCTTTGAGCACAACCCCCTTTTTAGTTGGAATGGATGATCGAGTAAAAAATATAAACAAGTGCTTGCAAGATGCATCAACTGATGTTGGAGTCATTGGGATAACTGGGATGAGAGGAATAGGCAAGACTACCATTGTCAAACATGTTTATAATTTGAATTTTAAACGCTTTGAAGGTTGTTACTTTCTTGCAAATGTGAGAGAAATTTATAAACAACCTAATGGATTAGTTTGTCTACAAAAACAACTTCTTTATGATATTTTAAATAGGGAAAAAGTAAGGATATCCAGTGTTGATGAAGGAATTATGAAGATAAAAGATGCCCTATGTTACAAAAGAGTTATTCTTGTCCTTGATGATGTGGATCAAGACAAACAGTTAGATTCAATCCTTAGAATGCAAACTTGGTTTTGTCCTTGAAGCAAAATTGTCATAACAGCTAGGGATAAACAGCTGTTGAAAGCCAATGGAGTCACAGAGGTGCATGAAGTTCAAAATTTGAATGATATTTAATCACTTAAGCTCTTTAGACAACATGCCTTTAGGCAATCAAATCCTTCTGAACTATATGAGGAGTGTTCAAAAAGCGTAATATGTCACTGTGAAAGGCTTCCCTTAGCTCTAAAAGTCACAGGTTCCTTTTTATGCGGAAAAAGTTTAGATGTATGGAAAGTGCACTACAGAAATTAAAAGAATTCCCTAACAGTCAAGTCCATGAAAAGCTTGTCACAAGCTTTCACTCTTTACAAGATGATCATGACAAGAATTTATTCCTCAATATTGCTTGTTTCTTTTTGGGAAAGAATAGAGACGTTGCATCAACAATCTTAGACGGATATGATTTTCACACGAGGATTGGGATCGAAAACCTTTTGGATAGATGTCTCTTGACAATTAATAACCAAAACCAGTTGGAGATGCATTCGTTAGTACGGGATATGGGAAAAGAGATCATTCGCGAACAATCGTCTGATGAGCCTGGGAGACGTAGTATAGTTTGCAGCCACAAAGATTCATATAATGTGTCGAGAAAAAACTCTGTAAGATATTACGCTTTGTTTGATGTTTTCTTTCTTGTGTTCATTTTAATCTAATTTATATTTATTTGATTTTCAGGGAATTGAAGCAATTAAAGGCTTTTTCTTCTTCAAACGCTCTCATGTGTTCTCATGGGACTTGACAACCGCTGCTTTAAAAAACTTGAAAAAGGAAGATGTATTTGAAACTGAAGCAATTGTAAGGATGTGCGAACTAAGAATACTCCAATTCAGTGATGTGAAACTCATTGGATGTTATAAAGGATTTTCGAAAAGATTAAGATGGCTGCATTAGTATGGATTCCATTTAAGCGACAAGCCAAACGATTTTCCTTTGGAGAGTCTGGTTGTGCTTGAGATGCCATGCAGCCACTTAAAACAAATGCGGATGACAAACAAGGTATTATTGGATTTTCTTTTAGCTTTCCTATTTCGTTGATATATCTTTTGACTTTGTATAGATTTTACTAGTGTCTTGTAGCATTGAAAATCCTGGATCGCAGTCCTTCACGTTATCTTATGAGAACCCCTAGCTTCACGGGATTGCTAAATCTCGAGAGGTTGATCCTTACAGGTTGTGTGAGTTTGATTCGGGTTCATGAATCCATTGAAAATGTTGAGAGATTTGCATACTTGAATTTGGAAGACTGCAGAAGTTTAAAGAATATTCCTAGTAAAATTGGAAAGCTGGATTATTTGGAAACCCTAATTATATTAGGTTGCTCAAATCTTGAAGGATTGTCAATTGAGATTAGCAACATGAAATCTCTACTGGTGTTTATTGCAAATAGAATTACCACAGATAATTTACTACCTCTTAGTAAGGGAGGCACATCATGGCATGCATACATACTATCTTATGTATTTAAATCTAGAAATACTCCTGCAAACTAGTTGGTTTCTTTGCCAGGCTCGTTGGTGACATTAAGTCTTCGGAAGTGCAATTTATCGGATGAGGTTTTCCCAACAGATCTTAGCATTCTATCCTCTTTGAAAGAGTTAGATATAAGTGGTAATCCCCTTGACAAATTGCCAGATTGTTTCAAAGGTTTTCGTAAGCTTCAAAGACTGATAGTTGAACGGTGTACGACGATTCGATCAGCTTCATCCTATTTGTATATGTATCGTTATGGATGTGATGGATGGGTTGAAATCGATGACCGATATAAGTTAGTACCCATAGAAAAATTTGATACTAATATGATAAAGAGTTTTGGGTTGTGCAAATTTGAAACCATGACGAACACTCTGGTGAAGTATAGATTTTTAAGTCACGAAGGGGCTAACAAGAACACAAATAATCTTCTTCCTATCCAGGTATGTATTATTTCACTTTCTTTCACACATAAAAAATTAGTTACAAGTGTATTAACTATGATTCATTGGCACATGGTTTGTATGAATTTGGTATATTCACCATATTTGTACCCGGGATTGACGTAATACCAGATTGGTTTAATTTGAAGAGTAAAGGATCTTCTTTGTCTTTAACAATGCCTTTTTTTCCCAATCTTATGATCCATGGCTTAAATGTGTGTGTTGTATATGAACTCTCTGGAAGAGAAGAAGATGATCCAGTTCGTATATCATGTTGTAAAATCTGGAATAAGACCAAGAAGATCACGTGGGAATACTCCCCAGAATACTTTGGAATTCCAGAAGCTGATGAAGATATATTGTGGGTAAGCCATTGGGATTTTGGGGTTCATGATTTGGAACCTGGAAATGAAGTGGATTTTGAAATAGTTTTGGAGGACAATTATAAGATGAAGGACTGTGGTGTTGAATTTGTGTGCATTGATCACAGGAAAAAAAAAAAAGAACCATTTGCTTTCACCGACGATGAAGGGATATTTGGATTGTATAAAAGTGGATATTTGGACTACGTGGGAGTAGGAGGAGGACATGTTGGCCTTAATGTTACCCGAAGGTTCAATTTAGATAAAGATTAAATTTAGAAGTTTTTATGTATTTTTTGATTTTATTAGAGTATTCCATATATACAAAAGGAATGTTTCTTTTTGTATGTTTGGAATTATGTCATTACTTTAATTAATTTTGTATTAATGTTATTTTTTTATTTTATATTTTCTTATTTTATATATTTTTTTTTAATTTCTCTCTCCACTTGTATAAATAGTGAAGATTGTTATCAATAAAGATATACAAACTATTACCAATTTTATTATTCTTTATATGGTATTAGAGCATTCGACCCAAAAACTCTAGCCGCCTATAGAAAAAGAAAGTTTACAGTCGCCGCTGGCCTTCATGGCCTCCGGCTAAGAACTCCGACAGCGGCTGCCATGAAACAAGTTGTACATAATTTCTATTTTTTTTTCCCGCACTATTTGCTCCTTTGAATCTTCTTCCTCAGCCTCCTACGTTCTTCCACCAACCTTGCGACCTCCTCCCTTTGCTTTCTCTCCTCTCCCTTCAATAACTCCTTCTCTAACCTAGCCTGTTTCTTCTCTTCAGCTTTTCTGCGTTGAAACAACAACCATGTCCTCCCCCCTACTCTTCTTGCTGCAAAATCTTCTCCACTTAAAATACCCTTTCTTGATCTCGATTCCATGTTAACCAAACTTCACGATCAAGCCACTCCATTTGTTGACTTGCTTCTGCTTCCGATCCAGCAAAAGATCTCGTCCTAATCCTCCTCTTCAGGAACACGCCACAACGTGAAGCCATCTCTCTCCTCTTTCTCTCTCTAAAACAGAGTCATTTCATGGCCGCCTCTTACTCCTCACCAATCGCTCTCAATCCTGTTGATGCTCCCAACCGCATCCGTGGCCACTCCTCTCTTCTGTCCTCTCTCCTTCGTTTTGTATCTCTAAATTCTCTCTCCTCCATTTCTCACCTCTGTACCAAGCACAAGAACCCACTACATTTTACGGGAAAAAAAAGCTTTACAGAAACCACCCCCTGCAAATGTTATTCTCAATTTTCTCCTTCTAACTTTTCAATTTTCCAAAAAAAAAAAAAAAAAAATCCCCATCTCCCATTCTCATTTCTTTATTTGCAACCCGCGCTCCAGCGCGACTCCAATTGGTGAAACCCCATCACGCCAAGTTTGACAAACTGGGAAGGCAGTTCCGATCTCTTTTTCTTTTTCTCTCTCTTTATTTGCAACCCGCGTTCCAGCGCGCCTCCAACTGGCGAAACCCCACTGCAGCGCGCTAAGGCCTATGCTGCAGCGCGCCAATTTTGACGAACTGGGAAGGCAGTTCGTTCGATAAACTCCGCCAACTACAGCGCGCCTCTGACCTACAAGATGCAGCAGTTGAGGAGCTTCTGCAAGTTAGGGGTTCGTGCCTGCGGCGAACTCTTGTTTGGAGAGACAACGCTCGTTATGCGCTACGACGCACCACCGCTCGCTACAACGAGCTCCCAGATATTTCAAGAAAGCGCCCCAACGAGCCTCCTAGCAACCAGATGCTGACAACACCAAGCCTCCAACTCGGGCTAATTTACTTCTACTCAAAAACAAGATTGGATTCTCCTCACGGAGCTCCATCTTGCGGGGCATATTAGAGTATTCCATATATACAAAATAAATGTTTCTTTTTGTGTATTTGGAATTATGTCATTACCTTAATTAATTTTGTATTAATGTTATTTTCTTATTTTATATTGTTTCCTTTTGTAATTCATCTTTTTACTTGTATAAATAGTGGAGATTGTTATCAATGAAGATATACAAGCTATTACCAATTCTATTATTCTTTATAGATTTTTATATTTCAAGAGACCAATGATTAAAAATCTTTTTATCCAATTTTTCTCAATTATTAAAATTCATGTGACTTGAGAAACATTTTATATAAATAACACTAAATAATATTCAAATAAATAACTTGTGTCATAAAATTCATAATAATTAACAAAAATGAGTAGATCTTTCTATTAAATTTTAATGTTAATGCATATTTTACATATATATTTTTTTTATATCTTTATATAATTCATGCTTCTGTTATATAGTTGGAGTTTTTTCTTTTTACATAAATAATTTAGCAATTGTTTTAAAAAAAAAAATTATATTTGTATTAGACTAGGGATTTTTTGTGTTTAAGGGCATTATATCGATTTTTAAATTTATTAGTGTAGAAAAATAGTAAAATAATAGAAAAATGAAAAGTATATATATATATATATATATATATATATATATATATATATGAAATTTAAAGGCATTATATCAACCTTTTAATTGGGGATGTGAAATTTTTAGGGGAAATGTTTTTATCCTAAATATTTTATCAAGTCATCCCTATCATCCATTTCTCTCAAATGAAAAACATATTTAAAAAACTGATTTATTAATAAAAAGTTGAAAATAACTAGTCAATTTTAACTAATGGGCTTTTGGTAATGATACTTTGAGTGAAAAAGAAAATAAATAGTGTAAGAGTTGATAATGGGAATGCAAATGGGAGTCGACCCCCTTTTTTTTTTTTCATAAACAATCTCATCTCTCTTGCGCAAGTCTGAATTAAATACATGTTAATATCTCTGGACAGTATCACATTTAGTCTATATTTGATGTTCTCAAGAGGCAAACCCAGATAGTAGCATTGGTACCAAATATTAGAAAACCCATTTTGTTCCCGATAGTTTTGAGAATTGAAAAAAAAAAAAAAAACACAGAAATAGAACTCTAGAAACTCCACCTAAAGTTTAGCTGTGTATTTTATATTAGATCTCAATGCAAAGTGCAAACCCCCATGCGAAGTACAAATCTCGAACTTCTCAATGTCTTATGCTATTTTTGGCAGGATGAGAGGAAAAAATTTATATTTATATCTAATATTTAAAACGAAGCTTTTACTTAGGTTGAACAAGAATGCTCTAAATGGTAATATTTATTCTAGTGAATGAGAGTATGTTTAGCTTTTAGGGCTTGTTTGGTTGGAAGTAAAATTGGGTGGATAAGAAAATGAAAATGAAAATTTATTATATGAGATGAAAATAAAAAAGAAAATGGAGAGAAAAAATCACTTTCCCGTCACTTCTCCCCTCTCTCCCCCCCCCCCCCCCAAAATATGGGGTGAAAATGAAAAGATGATGAAAAAAAAAAGTCAAAATTATCATTTTACCCTTTTATTTCATATAACAAATGCCCATTTTATTTATACTAAGAGTAAAATAGTAAATTAAATAATATATATATATATATATATATATATATATATATATTTTAATACACACACAATATTATTTTTTCTGCTTCTATATCCCTCAAACCAAACATACTAAGGATTTTCTCTCTACAAATGATAAAAAAAAAAAAAAAAAAAAATCATATCATTTTCCTTTTCTTTTTTCTTTTCCACCCTTCCAAGCAAACATACCCTTAGAGATAGTAGAATCTTAATGTAAATTATGGAATTTTAATGCATATTATGCACTTTTAATATAAATGATTAAATCCATCATATTTATATTAACTAGTTTTAGACCCGCGCTAAGCGCATGTTTTGAAATAATTTGCATATGTATTTTAGTTTAGTTGATTGTGTAAATTTTATTTTATACTTATTTTGTTTGACAAAATATTTTGTATTAGTTAGTAAAGTTTTGTACGTTATTTCTTTGGGTTAATTATGTATTATTGAGATAGTTGGAAATATTAAAAAAAAAAAAAGTTAAATTTATTTTCAATTAACATTTATTTTCAATTAACATTGAGATAATTATGAACATTTTAGTTTTATGTGTTGAAATTGAGAGTATTGTTTAAAATTTGATGAAATCATGAGATTTTAGTTGAACATAATTTAAATTTTAAAAAGGCATTTGATTGCGAATTCATTTTTTGTATTTGTAGTCTTGCGAATTCATTTTTTTTATTTGTAGTATCGTAAGAAAAATATTAGATTTTAGTAAAAATATGTGCATTTAATTTGAACTAAATAATGTATGTATTTTTTTTTCTTTTTCCTTTTTTTTTTAAAAAAAAAAAAGAAAAGAAATTGAGTTTTTGTTATTGGTTTTGGTCGGCCATTTTTTTGGTTATATTTTTCTGTTGGCCCAGTGAGCTACCCAAGAGATAGGTGAATTTGGTAATTATAAAAATTTAAACAAATTTTAATATTTCAATACTTAAATAATCAAATAATCAATTTAATCCTAAATCGATTATTATCTTTATAACGCAGCGGATAAGTGTTCAAATTTAGGTGCACACTTAAACAACGAGAATATAAATAAAATGATAATGCAGCACACAGGGATATATCCTAATTCACCAAGCTACTCTTGGTTAATCCAGTCCTCTGAGTCCCACAGAGATTCACACCCACTAAACTCAAGATTCCTTTAACCGGTAGGAACCAAATCCTTACACTGATTCTTTAACCAAGCTCAAAATCAACCTTCACAATTATTATTTTTCCAAATAAAGGAAGAACCTTATATTTTTACCAAGTTAAAGATTAACTTAATTCTTTCATAGGCTAATGATCAAATCTAATTTTCGTTTATACCTCAGGCTAAGAATCAAACCTCACAAACTCTCCGAGTATTCTTTTCACTGGTAAGAATGGAACCGTCACAATTCACACCAAGTTAATTGTAATTAGGAAGAATTGAGCCTAATTCTTTTTAAGGAAAAATAATAACCTAATTTTTTTATCCACTAGGTAAATATCAAATCTCAATCTTTTATTCGAAAAATAATGAAACTTAAGCTATCCCTGACTAGATATCCCCAACAGTATCTAATCCGTACAAACTCACCAATTACAAGAATCAATAAGTTTCTTCCCACTTGAAACTTCAATCACCTCAAATCAATTAAACTTAATTAATGTCTCGAAATTACTAGTGATAGAAGAACTTTCTAAGAGTGAGGTAATTGCTAAGAATTTTACGAGAGATTATTTTCAAATTCTTGATCTAAAGCGCTCGTTGTTTGTATTACCGGCTTGCGTTTTGTGACCTTGCTTTCGGTGAATCCCTGTAAGATCCTTTCAAGTCCTATTAATTACTTTCTAAGATTATTTATTATTCATCATTTGATTTTAGGGATATTAGGAAATTAT